>AWUE01014901.1:0-100074 GCA_001974825.2 Corchorus olitorius | reverse complement strand
AAGATATTTTGAGAAATAATTTTTTCACTTAGTAGGTATTATTTAGAAAATTTAAAATGGTAAATGCAACATCCTTTTTCACAAATTTTACAAATTATTTCATTTTCAGTATTTATCTTTTCTCATGGTACAAATTAATGAAATACTTATAGTGTATTGACCCTTCTTCGAATCTTTTTTTTTAGTGGTATAAGTGAATTTTCATCACAATCCCAATAAATCTCTATATGCCCAAACATCTAAATGAGAATCCAACCCAAACTAAGAAAATTACCTTAAATAACCTACTTAACAAACTACCTAACAAATAAATATACGAAACTCACATTCCGTGAGATTTGAACCCTGGACTTCACGGTTCAGACACAGTGCACTCACCAGTTGAGCTAACAACTCAGGTCCTCCAAATCTTTCAATTCTCATACACGTGACATGATTTGGGCCATTCATATAATGCGATCTCATTCGTCACCTACATTATTTATAAATAGTGATAAACTTATATAGGTAGAGATGAGCTTACTATATTTCCACTCTCCTCACTTTGTCCAAACAAAAGCATTCGTTATGCAACTCCCCTCGTTTTCATTTCCCTTCCCAAAATAGGTTTTCCAGCCAACCCATCTTCAAAAGTCGTCTAAGATCCGTGCAACTCCCCCTCGTTTTTATTTCCCTTCCCAAAATAGGTTTTCCAGGCAACTTATCTTCAAAAGTCGTCTAAGATCCGAAACCACTTTAAACTCGTTCAAATTGGTTTGTGACCCCACTAACTCTTCTTTCTAGCTACGCCACTGCATAAGTGAAATTATCTATGAGGTTCCTATACAACAAAACTCACTTAACTTTTTCTTCCGGTTGGCATTTGATCCATCCATTTAGGTCAATTCCATCTAAACGGGGGGAAAATCAAATCCATACTTAACATAACGAAGGGTTCCACAAAAATCTCGACTTTAATAATAAGGGAAGTTTTATCAGCTGAAGGAAAAGGTATACAATAAAGTAGATGGGAAAAGTAAACAGATCCAATGAAAAGGTATGAAGTTGGAAGACAAAAATGGCAGTTGCTTAGATGATAAAAAGGAGAAAACAGTGAAAAGGCGAAAGATAAAGACTTTAGATAATTAATTCATAACAACTCAAGCAGGCCCTGGGAGTGTAAACTAGATACAGATAGAGAAAAAGTAGTATTTCAAGAAGTGAGCTCAGAGCAGTTTTTACAATGAGAATCTCAACTTAGTATATGAATTAAGAAGAAAATGGAAAAATCGTAGCAAATGCAAGAAAGGGTTCCAAAAATGGCACCTGTATGAGCGTAAGATAAAAGGACAAAGTAGTGTTTTCTCCGACCGTCGTCGCTCGGCTCAGCCGCGGGCTGTGGCGGAGTCCTCTCCTCTCCTATCAATTGCTTTGCACTGCTTCGAAGTGCGAAGTGCTAAAAGCCAAAAGGTATCCTATTGGGAATACCCACGTCATAGTGCGGGCCCTACCTTTCTTTCGTTGACCTCCAACCTCAACTTCTTCACCTTTAAACCTTTTCAACTAGGCTTCTTATATGTAATCGTTTCACCATCGTTTAATCATTTCACTACCGTTTTGGGACCAAACAGAGTTTAAGTGTAAACTTCGTTTCAATCGCTGCTCTAACAATCTCATCTGTACAGTACCTAATTTAATCTATACAGTGTAATCTCATCTATACAATTGCTAAACAGTGTCAATCGCACCGCTACCGCACCGTTTTACTAAACGCAGCCTATGCTTCTTATCTGTAACCTTTTTCACCACCGTTTGACCTTTTCACCACCATTTTGGGTCCAAACGGAGTTTAAGTGTAAACTCCGTTTCAATCGCTACTCTAATAATCTCATTTGTACAGTACCTAATCTAATCTGTACAGTGTAATCTCATCTGTACAGTTGCTAAACAGTGTCAATCACACCACTATCGCACCGATCTACTAAACACATCTAGTCAGGGGAGAATCCAGAAATGATATGTAGTGGGGGCACACAACACACTATACTTTAGTACTAACTTTATATAAAAAATAAATATAATTTATCTTTAAAAAATTATATAATTTAATGATATACATAGAAAATTTTACATCAAATGAAAATATAACAAAAATTCTATTCGAATTTTCATAAATTTTTTATTTAATTGAGCCAATCTATTTTTATTATGAATATAACAACACATACAAAAGAAAAATAAACAAGTGATTGGTTAAGATGATAAGTGGTCTGACCCCGACAAGAGTGAGAACATAAGTTAGATATATATCCAAAAGCGCATTTGTTGAGAGGGACTTTCACGCTCTCGGTCCAAAAGTGATAGTCTCAATTCATGACTGGAGATCCCTCAAGTTAAGCAAATAATAAAGGGTATAGAAGGCATATAAGAGTGTGGAAAGATTTGTAGAGTTAGTTATGACTTGTGAAAGATAAAAATGAAATTTGGAAATATAAAAGAACAAAATATATAGGTGACCAAAGTGAGATTAGTTATAGAAAATAACTATTGTGTTTGGACTTTGGAGTTGATGTATAAATTTTTTAGCTTTTTACTATATTTTTTTGGATTTTATCATATTTAGTGGGGACACAACTACAAAAATAAAACAACTCAAATTTATTTTTTAATACATCTCAAAGGGACTGGAGGATTTCAGTGGGGGCACGTGCCCCCAGTGCCCCATATTGGATCTGTCCCTGCCCTTAGTCAGTCATTTTTTTACATATTCCTGAATTTAACTTCAATCTTTTCATTATATATTCATGTCTAATGTTAAGTTTTATATTTCATCATAAGAAATGTTTTATGCTTTTCAAAAAAACAAAAAATAAGACTCCCCTCGTTTCACTTTGAATAGTCACTTTGTGTTTGGCACAAAGTTTTAGAAAAATTGATATTTGTGGACTACTTTACATTGTTTACCATTGTGTTTGATATGGAAATGGTGGGTCCCATTTAAAAGTTGGGTTTTTGATGAGGGTAAAGAGGGAAAAGTGTTTTCCATTTTAGGAAAGTGGACATTATTTTATAACATCCCAAAATAGCAATGTGGTCATTCAATATGAAACGGAGGAAGAATAAGTTTTATGTAATGATTATATTTTTAGTACATAAATAAAAGGCTAAACTTTTTCTCAAAAAAAAAAGAAAATAAATAAAAAGCTAAACCAAATTTAAAATATTGTAAGTTAAGAAATCCGGTTACATCATTCTCCAACAAAGGAAGGAGATTCTAAGACCGATTAACCAAAATCTTCATAAATTGATTTAACACTAACCAAAGCATATTTTTAAGATGGTTAAAAAAATTTCTTCAAAAAAAAAAGATTGTTAAATAAATTTAGCATTTATTTCAATATATCTTATCTTACTATCTTATCTTACATGCTATATAAAATCACGAACTCAAAAATTCTAATTGGGAAATTTCATAAATACCCTTAGTATTATAATATAAAAAATTTTTAATCAATATTCTTTTTAGTCATTGAACTTTTTTTTAGGAGTATTAATTATGGAAAAATATTGTAAATCCTATATTTAACTTTTTATAAAATATCATAATTTTTTTTTAATTATGGAAAGATATTAATTTTAAATCCACCATAATTTAAAAATAAAATTAAGCTAAAACAAAAAGAATAAATCTAATTTCTGCCTACACTTACCTTGAACACTTCCCATCCCACAACCTGATTATTTTGCTTAGTTACCAATATTTATCTGGTACTCCAATTCCTCTCATCTTCCCTATTTCATGTACTTTCTCTTATCGTCACGGCTATTTTAATGGCTAAAGCCTTCTGTCTTTAAAAAAAAAAAGGTCTTCTCACATCTTTAGATACGGGAATCATGTTTAAAATTAGTTTATATAATATTTCAGTTAATTAATAAGGAATATCATTGACTCATTGATCAAAGTAATAATAATTTTCTCACTGTAACTAAACATAATGAAGAATGACGATTTTTTCACCAAAAAATAAGAAAAAGAATGGCGATTTTATTCCTTCTTGCCAACACCCACGGATTGGAAAGCTTTTGGAAACCAAACCACTTTTCGTAAATTCTTTATGATCTTGCTACCACATTTTACTTGAACATTTTATTTTCTTTTTATCTCAAAGACTAATTTATTTATAAAAAAATTAAATGTTAATGTTTTTTTTTTTCTTTTTTGAGAGAGAAAAAGAGAAGAAAACATGATTTATTTATATTTATTTTTATGACAGTGTATAGAGTCAATACATTGTCACCATGCATAAAAAATTAGCCAGTAATTCAATTATGCACGAAATAAATTAAAGAAGGCCCAACTAATTTTGAATTTTTAAGTTTTTCAGCAACTTCAACCAAAATTAGTTCCTTTTTAAAGATTTCTCATTTAATTTTTTTCTTTGCCACAATATTGATTATGAATACTACTAAATTAAATAAAAGGGTTTAAAGTCAACCATAAGAAATAAACATGCAATTCAAGTCAAAACAATATTGAAACCCGATCAACAGTGCTTTAAAAAAGGGGGTCACGTGCTGCATGTGTTAGCAGGATTCTCTCAGCGCATGTTAGCAAGTCTAACTTTCCTGAGAAAATCTTGATCTTCCTTCATTTTCCTTCGTTTTTTCCTTGATTTCCATTCTTTCTCTTCGATCTTTCTTGTTTTTTCATCTGGAATCTTGATTTACTGATGGATCCAAATATTGTACTGCCTACTTTGGAAGCTTCAGATCCAATTGAGATGGCTCTGAAGCGAGCCTAGATTCAATTTTGACAGAGGATTTTGGGCTCAAATCGATCTCTCCTGTTGATTCAACGAAACCAGTGTTGTGGGCACCAGAAGAAGTCTATGATTCTAGCTCCGTTGAGTGGAAGTACTGCATCATTGCACAATTTCAAAGTAAGACTCATAATCTTAGTCTTTTTCAGAGAATGGTGAATAAGCTATGGGGTAGAGATGGTTTGGTGAAGATTACTGAAATGGATTCCAACTTGTTTGTAATCCATTTTCCTAATGAACTAACTAGGACCTGGGTTTTCGAGAATGGTCCTTGGCACATTCAAAATAAACCCTCTTCATTAGGAAATGGGAACCAGGAGGGGTTGGGTTAGATTTTTATATGCGTAGATTCCCTCTATGGATTACTCTTAAGCAGGTTCCACTTGAACTCTACACTAAATTGGGGCTTAGCTTTATTGCAACTAGTATTGGTGTTCCTCTTTACATGGATCGAGCTACTGCTTTAAAGCAGAAAATCTCTGTTGCCAAAGTTTGTGTAGAGGTAGATTTAGAGGCTGTCATTCATGATAAGGTTGATGTGGAGTTAAGGGATCGTACTGTTGTCTCCATTGGAATTGAAGTCCCTTGGAAGCCTCCTAAATGCAATACATGTAAAGATTTTGGCCATGAATGTTCTTTAGAGCCAAAACAGCCTAAACAACAAAGATGGACTCCAAAAAAAGGTTTTGAGATAGAAGCACAGGTTGTAAATATAGTTGCTACTGGTAATACTATTGATAAAGGAAACATAGATCCTACTAGTCTTGGTGTTGATATTGGAAACTTCAATGTTACTGAGAATTTAGTTGTGGTGGAACAGACTGTAAGTACCCCACAAACAGTTGTAAATAAGAGCATTTAGATTAGGGATTTGACAATTATGACATCTTCAACTGCTTCACAAACATAAGTGTTTAAAGATGATGCACAGTTTATACAAAATACTCCTATAGTTGCACAACATAGTAGTGTACATAATACATCAAAGAAATTCTCTGCCTCAGAAAAAGGGAAGGCTAGTGCCTCAAAGCAATCTAGTAATCGATATGCTGCTTTACAGAATATTGATGAAATTCAAGATGATACAGTTTCTGTTTTGGCAAGCACTGTTTTGGAGAATACTAGAATGCCAAGAGTTGCCTCAGACAGAGTCAAGGATATTGTGATGCAACTTAGACCCAAGTCTAAAGCTATTCCAGCTAAAAAAAAAAAAGTGAAAGCAGGTAATGCTGCTTCTTCTAGTTCTTCATTATCCTCTTCCAAATGACATTCCTATTTTGGAATATCAGGGGCCTTAATGCTCCTGATAAACAGTCTGAAGTTAGTAAAAGTATAAATAAGCTCAAGGTAGATGTAGTTTTCTTATTGGAAACTAGAGTTAAAGTTGATAAGTCAGCTGGTATCATTTCCAAGTTATTTCCTAGTTGAAAGTATTGTTGCAATTATAATCATGCAACAAATGGTAGGATCCGGTTTCTTTGGAAGGACTGCTATCAAGTTCTTTTTGTGGATTCTTGTGATCAGTGTATCACTTGTTAGCTTACTCAGTCTGGTAGGCAGTTTTATATCTCTGCCGTTTATGGTGCAAATTCTGAAAGTGACAAGAAGACTTTATGGGCTCACTTGGTGCAACTTTCTTCCACTATTGATAATAAGCCATGGCTTCTCGCAGGTGATTTCAACATCATATCGAGAGTTGAAGAGAGTTCTGACTTTAATGGTACACAAGTTGCTGATCTGATATAATTGATTTTGCTACTTGTCTTTCTCAGTTGGATTTGGTTGATCATGCATACACCGGTCCTCTTTATACTTGGTGGAATAAGAGCAATGTTGGATCTATTTCCAGAAAATTAGATCAAGCCTTGGTGAACATTAGTTGGTTTGATAATTTTCCAAATTCCATTGTTGAGATTCTAGCCCCTGAGGTATCTGATCACTGTGCTATTTTGGTGAAGCTTGATTCTCAGAATTTTTCTCCTCCTAAGCCATTTAGGTTCTTTAATTTTTGGACCAAACATGATGCTTATTTAGCTATTGTTGTGCAGTATTGGTCTCAACCTGTCTATGGTTGTGATCCTATGTTGAGATTATTTCGTAAATTAAAAGATTGAAATTAGTCTTGATACAGTTTAACAAGGAGAATTTTGGGCAAATTTTTGAGAGGGTTAATCAGAAGAGAACTGAAGTTGCTCAGTTGCAAAATGCCATTTTACAATCTGTTTCTTCACAGCTACTTAATGAGCTGAAGACTAAAGAAGTTGAACTTAAAGATCTACTCAGTGCTGAAGAAAGTTTCTATAAACAGAAATCTAGAGTGCAATGGGTTCAAGAAGGAGACCAAAATACCAGATTCTTCCATAAGATGGTTATAGTGAAATGGAGCTTCAATACTATTTAATCTTTGCAAGCAACTAATGGAGATAAACTTGAGTCTTTCCAGCAAATTTCAGATGAAGCTATTCAGTTTTTCAAATCATTATTGGGAGAAAAGGATGGGGTTGTTACTAGTTGCTCTAGTGATATTCTAGCTGAGATATTGCAGGACACTATACTTGAGGAGTTGAGATAGTCTCTGATTGCACCTGTTACTGCTGATGAGGTTAAGAAAACTTTATTTTCTATAAGTGGTGACAAAGCCCCAGGTCCAGATGGCTTTAATGCCCATTTCTTCCAGCAAACATAGAGTGTTGTGCAGGCAGATGTAGTGGAGGCTATTCTTCATTTCTTTCAGTCAGGTCAATTACTTACTGCTTTTAATTCTACTGCAATTACCTTAGTGCCTAAGGTGCCTAATCCTACTTACATCACTGAATTTAGGCCTATTTCCTGCTGTACTAAGATCCTAGCTAATAGAATAAAGGTTTGTTTGCCTTATCTTATTGCTGAGAATCAGTGTGCATTTATTAACGGGAGAAAGTTAGTTGATAATGTTTTATTAGCTCAGGAGATTGTATGTGGATACAATAGGAAGAATTCTTCGCCTAGGTGTGCCTTAAAAATTGATTTGAGGAAGGCCTTTGATTCTATGGATTGGTCTTTTCTCATTAATAATCTGAAGGCTCATTCTTTTTTCTGATGCTTTTATTTCTTGGCTTTCGATATGTTTCACAGATCCTATGTATTCTTTATTACTTAATGGTGGGTTGGTTGGTTACTTTGTTGGTGCTAAAGGAGTGAGACAAGGAGATCCTATTTCTCTTTATCTCTTTTTGCTTGCTATGAATGTTTTATCTAGACTCCTTGACTTTGCTGCTCAACATGGTGTGTTTTCTTTTCATCCCAAGTGTAAAAGGGTGAATCTTACACATCTCTGTTTTGCGGATGATCTACTGATTTTTGCAAAAGGTACTCCTGAGTCTGTTGCTGGTGTTAAAAATGTGTTGGACCTATTTTATCATTTCTCTAGTTTGAGGTTGAATTGTGAGAAAAGTGAACTCTTTACAGCAGGGGTTTCTATTGATGGTGTTCAATAAATGCAACAACTTTCTCAATTTAAATTGGGTGTTTTGCCTGTCAGATACTTAGGTCTCCCTCTGGTTTCTAGAAATCTCAGTGAGAAGGATTGTAGTTCTTTGGTTGCTAAAGTTCAACAAAGAATCAGTCAGTGGATAATGAAGTATCTCTCTTTTGCTGGAAGACTTCAATTGATCCAGTCTGTACTTTTCAGTATTCAGAACTTTTGGTATCAAAGCTTCATCATTCCAACTGCTATTGTAAAGAAATTGAATCAATTGTGTTCCTTGTTTTTCTGGAAAAGGGAAGGATAATACTGCTAAAGGTGCTCGAGTTAGCTGGGAATGGATTATTCATCCTAGATCTGAAGGTGGGCTCGGTCTCAAGAATTCGGTGAGTTGGAATTAAGCTTGCTTGTGTACTCAAACATCTCTGGAACATTTATGTAAAGGCAGGCTCACATTGGATAGCCTGGTGATCGAGCTAAAAAAGACCCTATTTTTATGATCATTTTCCTATTCTTTTTACTATTTTTATGTGGAATTTAACCTTATTTTATAAGTATTTGTGTTTTTAGGTCTTGAAGACAAGAAAAGTGGAAATTTATTGTTTTTCACTCCTTTTGGAGCTATTTTGATGACTTTTTACTCAAATATGGACTTAGCAATTTTGAGTATGAATTTGGAGATTCGAAGTTCGTGATTGAAGATTTATTGAAGATAATTTGAAGATTTGAAGACTATTGAAGAATTATCTCAAGAGGCAAGAATTGAAGATTGGAGTTTAAATTGCGAAGGATTGAAGACAAGCCATGAATAAGCCCGGTAGCTTTGGAATTTTGGATATTTTATATGGGATAATACTCAGCCCATATAAGCCCACAATTGTAATTAAAAACCCAATTTGTGCCGCCTATATCCAAGGAAATATTCAATTTCCGCTTATTTCCGCTTCTAGTCCTAACATGATTAGGAATTCAATGCAGTCTCAGTAAAAAGGCCATAACTTTCTGCTCAGATGTCCGTTTTAGGCCCGTGAGTAAGCTTTGGAAAGCTAACTCCGAGATCTACAACTTTCATTTGAAGTCTAAGACCCAGTTCTGGCATCTTCAAGCCCAAAATCGACGTCGATGTTCCTGCATGAATCCAGAATTTTTCAGGATCCTATTTTGACTAGGATTTTGGTTCTAGGAAGACTTTTAAGCCAACTTGGAGACCAACTCAGCCTCTAAACCGTCCTAGACTCTTATCCTACTTAGAATTGGAGTTTCTAGGGTTATTTCCACTATAAATAGCCACCCTATGTAACACAAATCACATACATAAATACACATAATTTTCTCTTCTTCTATTTCTCTTCTAGTTCTAGTTTTTCTTCTAGTTTTAGGGATAGGGTGCCGCCACCCTCTCTTTGCATAGAGAGGAGCGGCAACCCTAGGTTATTCTAGAGGAGGATTTCGCCCCAAGGTCTTGTAAGTTTTCTTATGCCTCTCATGGATTTTCCTAAATCCATGAGTAGCTAAATTCTTAATACTTCTTATCCTTTGGTTAATTCAATCAATTGATGATGGTGAGATTTTTGTGCTTATAATTTGATATTTTGTTTTTGATAGATAGTATGTTATACTCTGTTTTATTACACGATCTTGATTTTTATTGATTTATTCCGGCCGGTAAAGAGATAATTTGAGAGATCATCTGTTAAATCGAACAAGACTGTTGACGCATGAGTTTGATTGTTTGGTAACAAATTGATGACAATTGACGTCACTTCAATGGGTTTAGCATGCCAGTGATCAGATTTATTTATAGTTGCTCTTAATGCTTTGTTTCCTAGCAAATCTTGACGGGTAATTGATTAGTTAAGAAATAAAAGGGTAAAATAAGTCTTGACCGAGATTTTACTAAATAGCATGTTAGGGTTTCCCTAGGCCAGTTATCATCAAGGATTTAATATTGAATTCATCTTTTAAATCAAGGATCCATAATTAATTGATTGATTTCTACCATTGGAGAAGAAGTGTGCTTTTTAATTATCTTTTTCTTTATTAATTGCCATAGAATTAGATTTAATTTACTTTGTTTTGTTTTTAGTTTAATTGTTTTCTTAATCTTTTCAATCCCCCTGTTTTCTTTTAAAAGCAATTTTTTGGAAAAGATTTATTCTTGAGATAAGTTTATTCCCCTTCTCTGTGGGACCGACCCCTGCTTGCCCTATCTACTTAGTTAGGATTTTATGGGGATTATTTTTATAATTGCTAACGACCGATCACCTGGATTTATGAGTATATTCTTAAAGGCAAGCACATCATAGAGGTTACAAGCATTCCAAGATACAACTGGAACATGAAAAAGTTACTCAAGCTTAGAAACAAAGCTACTCAGTTATTCAGAATGGGGAATGGAATCAAACTGGTTAGATTTATAATACCTCTTTAGTCTATGATCATTTGAGGCACAGAAATACTAGAGTCCCTTGGCAGAGGTTAGTTTGGTTCTCTTATAATCTTCCCAAGCACTCTATTATTACTTAAATGGCTATCTTAGATCAGTTGCCTGCCAAAAACAGACTGAGTAAATTGGAACATTCCATTGGATTCTATGGACTGTGTACTGTGTGGTCAGCATTTAGAGTGTCGAGACCATATATTTTTTGCTTGTGAATATTCCAAAAAGTCATGGGAAAGAATTCTCAGATTCTGTAACTTGACAAAGTCAGTTGGTGATTGGCAAACTGAGCTCCAATGGGCTATATCAAAGCTTATAGGGAAATCTCTTATCTCTTTAGTTTTGAAATTAGCATGGAATGCCTACTGTTATGTACTTTGGAGGGAGCGTAACAATCGAGTTTTCCAGAAGAAGATGCAAACGGTCGAGCAGTCTTTCCAAGCTATTGCTGAGTTTATTCGGTTTCGTTTATTTGGTCTTACAAATGTGGCTAAAGATCCTGTCAGTGATTTTCTTTGTAAAAGTTGGCACTTACAATTAGCTTGAAGTTGTTTAGCTTGGTAGTTGTTTCTTTTGTAAACAACTTCACTCTTTTTTACTAGTTTTATAGTAGTTCTTTTTCCTACTATTGGATGAATGAATACATATTTATCCAAAAAAAAAAAATATTGAAATCCGATCTATATTTCATTAAGCATACAACAAAAGGAACAATTAGCCATATTAATACTACTCTTTAAAGGATCTTAATTTAAATGATATTCCCGAAGAAATAAAAGTTAGTCCTAATCTCTAGATAATTTATACAAAATCATATTTCTTTAAGGAGGTGTTTGGTTGGGGGGAAAGTTTCATTCCCACTTGCAATTTTGCCAGGGAAAGAAAGATTGCCACGTTTGGTTTCCAGCTGAAGTTGGGAGGTGGGAATAACATTGCCACCCAAGTTGGGTGGCAATGTTATTCCCACCTCTAACCCAGGTTATCTAATATTCCCACCTCTCTCAGTACCCTTTTTCCCTTGAACTTCCATCTTTGCCCTCGTTTATTTACCCCTTTGGACACCTTTAACCTCATTTTAATTTTAATTACAACTAAACATAAAAGAAGAGGATATTATTAAATTATTATGGGAAAATTTTAAAAAGGTATAGTGGAATAGAAATATCTTTTACTTGGTACTATGACAAAAAATAATTATCATAAAGGAGATAAGAATTTTCTTTTGGCACAAAAGGAGATAAGAATTTATAAAATTAATTAAAAAGGAAACTGATTTTATTATATCCTAATTAACAGTTTTTTTATCACGTATATTTATTATTCTCATCTTTTTTTTCCCAGATAACATGAAGCCATGATTTTACAGCCAAAAAAAGCTATGATTTTTTCCTGTAATTTTTCCAATTTTGAAGAAATGAATTAAAATAGTAGCTTTTTATACTTGCTAGCTATCTACCACGAATCTATAGCCCAAAGAAAAAATTATTAGATTAGTTAAATATAGTATAGGTGTAAAGAGGGAAACTTTGAATTTCTTTTATATATACACGTGGTCGCGAATTTCTTAGAATTTCTTCACAAAGTCTTCAATTACATCTATGGAACAAAATCAAAGGAAATTAAGCATCAAATAATCAAAATTATAAGAAAAAACACTAAAATTAATACCAATAATTATTATGTAAATTAAGCACTTATCATAAATCCCAGACAATAATAAAAGGGAGAGGATTCTCTCCACTACTAAATATTAGTGGAGAGGTCCACTGATCTAAGAAGACCAAATCTACGGTTCAGATAAATCCACCTCATCCATTTTATTTTCCATAGTAAAACACATGTCACGCTGTTTCCTCCCCTTTCACTGCCGTTTCTTCATCTTCTTCCCATCTCCTCTCTCTTTTTCCCTATCTCTTTTCCCTGTCTCCATTCATAGGTGATTTATTCTTCTTCCTCCTTATGTCTGTCTCCATTGAAATTTGTTAGAAAAAAATGGACAGATGTATAGAATCTGTTTTATTTCCCGAGTTCCCATCGATTTAAAAAAAAACAAAAAAAATAGTTGAAGTTTCAACTAGCTTGAAGAATGTCTGAAGTTACCAGCCACCCACCACAACTAGAAACCCAGAATTCGGCAATCACTCTTACGAAATTGAACCTTCCCTCATTGCTAATTACTACTCTCAAACCCAGAAATGGTTTCAAGTGATTTTATTTTCATATCAAGATATTGTGGGAAGTTTCAAATCGGCTGAATCTCGTTGTAAAATTAGAGATGAACTGATGGTTGGTTTACACTCAGATCAGGTGAGCAATTAGTAGATTACATACACTCAATTATTGATTTAAATTTAAATTGGAGAATTCACAAAAAAAAAGCCTTAATCGGAGATCAATATATATATATATATATCGCTTATTTTTCTTGCTATCAAATTTAAATTAAATTTTGGTACTTTCTAAACACGATTATTTATAAGCCACAAAGCTTGTTTCATATGCAAATTTGTTGTCTTATTTTTTAATCAAAAAGCTTTTCTTCATCTTTCTCAAACTAGGGAAAAGAGAACAAACGGTGAAGGAGAGAAAACGGTGTAAAAACAATGGAACGGTGTGTTTTATCAGGAAAATAGAATGGATGAGGTGGATTTATTTGAACCGTAGATTTGGTCTTCTTAGATCAGTGGACCTCTCCACTAATATTTAGTAGTGGAGAGAATCCTCTCCCATAATAAAACCACTACTACTACTCTTTACAGAGAAGAAGGTAATCAAAATTGAAAACAATTACGTACAAAGTAAGTGGCAAAAAAGGGTAATGGACATTCAAGTGGGAGTGAAATTTCCCCCAACCAAATGTGGGAACGACTTATTCCCATTGACAAAGAAAAATGAAGATTCCCCCTAAGATAAAATGCTAAAATCCTAATTCTAAAAAGAATTATAATCTTAAGTTACTATAAGTAGCAAAAAAATAATCTTAAGTCACTATTTAAATGAATCCAATTATTGTTGATGAGCAAACTAATATGATACAACATGGAGTTGGAAAACACAATTCTTATTGCTGGGGAACTTATTTCTTCTTTTAAACTGGGAGTTACTTTAATTCTTCTTCCCATATATATGGGAATATCTACATAGCATTATTACATCAGGATTTTTAAAATAAAAAATTAAGAGATTGAAATTGAAAATGAAAATGAAAAAGAAAAAGAAGAACAAACGAATTCTGGAGGAATTTTTAGGGAAAAAAATATAATGCAATCAATGGGTTTTAAGATCAAAATACACTTCAAATTAAAAAGATAATAAAAAGTGGCAAAATTGTTTGAAGGAAAGAAAGAGGAAATCGAGCATGATTTAGGCAATAGATGCCTCCTGAAGCATAATTGAAGGTGAAGATAAACAAGTGGGTGCAAAATTCCGCTTAAGTGGGTGCACAAAGTTGTATGAACTTTTCTCACCAAAAGTTGTGTGAACTTTCCAATTAACCTAATTAGTTTTAGTTTAATCAACACAATATTAAGGTGAAAATGATTAGAATTATTGTATATTTATTTTGCAGGACATTTCAAAGCTTTGAAATTTCCTACATATTGAGGTGGTAGCTTGAGATTCCCCAACAGAGCTTCACACTGTCATTGCATGAAATATTCACCATAAATAAATAAGAAATAATAATAGGAAAATTATACCATCCATTTTCATTGGAAATCACTCTCCCTAGAATTACTCTCCTAGAAAAAGTTTTTCCGTGGAAAGTAACAAACGCCCTCTTAGGAAATATATTTAAATATTAAATATATATAATTAATTATAAAATGCGGTATGTGTTAACTTTGTAACACAGTTGTGGAATCTAAAAACTCCACCGACGATGTATCATATAGGTACTCTAATAATATGATGATAACAATTGTAAATAAATTATATTTACAGAAAATTTGGTTGTTTATATCCAACGTTCCAATTTTGGCACAATAAGAACCTGATGGCTCAATAAGGACCTAATGTTTGCTTTTTACAATCCACATATCAATTTTTCACTGGTTAATAATCACGTATTTTAACTAAAATTAAAACACCAGTCTCTTATTTGACCAAATTGTAAGGTTGAGCCGTAAATCAATAATCTATACAAAGGTTAAGCCCTTATTTTTGAATAATTAATCAAAATTTTTGAAGCAAATATAGCCTTCTCAAGAACATACATGACATTTTTAATAGCTTAGTATTGTACATATTTTATAACATGCATTTTTAATGAAATCACTACCAAAAATATTTACAATATATGCTTACTGAATTTGTTTGGTAAATATCTAAATTTTTGTAGACACCCATTTTTGTCTTGTATACTTTAATTTAAATCAATTTACTTCTTATTTGGCATTAGGGTCATCCAGGGGCATTTTAGTCATTTGCACGTCCAGGGGTATTTTGGTCATTTGCATATTCGGGGGCATTTTGGTCATTTTAAGTTCACTTTTAATTTATATTAGCTAATTCATCTCTTAGTCACCTAGATTGCATTTGAAAAACCCAAAAAATCTTAGTATGAGCACCTTTGGCATTTTTGCATATTTCAGGGCTTAACTTCATTCAGTATTGTTTCATTTTAATCTTCTTATTTAAATCAATTTTATTTCTTAATTTACATAGGAGGCATTATGGTCACTTACTAGTTCATAGTTAGCATTTTGATAGAGTAGCTTATTTAGCAATCCTCTATTTCATCAGCATTAGTTGTCATTTATAAGAAAAAGCAAAAAAAAAATGCTCTTTATCTATGTTGCATTTAGCATATTCCATTTTAAGAAGTTACATTTGCATATTCCATGTTTGATTTCAATTAGTAATTTGGCATTAACATATTAGTCATTTATCTCATTATTAAGTCATTTTGGGAAATCCAATGTGGGTTCATAGTGATTTAAATTGGACTACTTCTTTTCTTCACTTAGTAAAATTTGCATTGTGCATTTGCTACTAAATAGGTTTAACTTAAAGTATAGAAAAATATAAATTGGAAAATTGAAAATCACAAAAAAGAGAAATTTCATTAATGCTTTGACTTATACATTACAAAATCCAAGAATTGTTGCATTCCTAGTTACAAGAAGTGAAAAAACATTGCTACATTATCTTTACCCATTTGAGATGTTTTCTTGCCTCTGGTTCCAGCCCCTATTCCTTTTTTCTTGTACATTGGCAGATATAGAGACTTTCCAAAGGCAATGGCCTTGAAAAGCGTGTACACTATTGGTTAGTGTACACGCGAAGTGAGCAAACAGAATGCTATGCCTGGGAAAAGAACTTGTTGTTGGCTACATGAGTGCAAGGGATGAGATTTATTCTCACCCTCGAAATGTCAATGAAGCCATGGGAAACAAGAGCAACATGTCGGCACTTAGTATGAAAGAAAACCCTAAGATAACACAAAAAGGGAAACCATAAAGTAATTAGCAAGATACAAAACACTGATCAACAAAATGGGCTCAAGACAGCAAGAAGTTGGAGGCGAGAAGCAACAAAGGCTTGGCAGAGATATTCAAATGGGAGTCATTGATAAGCATGTACAGTTTCAAGGCAGGCACTTCATAAGGTATGACAATAAAAGGATCACAAGTTTGTCGCAGTAAATTACTAGCAATATGGCCACCAGGAAGTACAAAGGATTTCTAAAGAGGGACAAAGAATAGGTGCAGCAAGTTCAAGGCATTATTTCATGGTAAATAGGACAGTGAAAGAGGCGGCCAGAAACCAAGCACGCAAAATTCATATTTGGTAGGTTATATCAAGCTCCAATGCATCAGCTCAAGCACAAAGGCTTATTCATTGAAACCATTGCACTTTGGGGGCTGAATCATGAGAGATTAAGGTCCAATTCAAAGCAAATCAAGGCAATTTACCAAGGCATACAAGCAAGTGTCTCAAAGTCAAAATAGGCCAGCATTCAACCTAACTCAATCCTATACAGAAGTGTCTCATGACAAGCAAGCATCACAAGGCATTCAGGACAAATAACATTTCAAGATAATCAAGGCCATCAGATTCTGAGAAATATAAGAGTGGTACTATGCAGCAACACACAGAGGAAGGGTCAGCTAGGCAATTGAACCTGTTTTAGTGGTGATACGGTGTGCATATAATATGCAGTTCAATACAACAAAGCCACATGATCATAGTCAAAGTAATCAAGTCCACCAGTCAATAGATCGATGAGGGGTGACAAATATGGACAAAAACGGTTAACAAGCAAATAAACAGTAAGAGGCAGAAATTACCTAAAAGGAAATTCCCTTATGCCAGCTCACTAGCTCAACCTCTATTTCACTCAACAACCTGACTAAAAAGCCAAAAATGATAAGCACAGCAGCATTTCAATTCAGGGAAAACTGAATATCAATCGCATGAAGCTAAAAGAAAAAAGAATTAAAATAATAAAAAGAAGAATCCAATGTGGGAATTGCTGACTCACCTGCACAGCTCATCGAGCTCATCCTTATCTCCTCACCTGCTCCCAACAGAAACGGGGGGGGGGGGGGGGTAAATCCTTTAATTCATGGAACCAAGAAATGATTCGGGCACAGTCTCTTTTTCTCTCACAAAGGAACAACTCTGGATTTTGATTTTTTTCACTCAGCCTCTCTCTTCAGAAAAGGAAAATTCTCTGTCGAATCCTCTCTACAGAGACTCTCCCCTTTGAAATAAAAAATTTCTTCTCTCTAAGTTAAAAAGCTAGGGTTCAAAAATGGAAATTTGGGGGTTCTTTCTCTAAGTGTTTTCTTTAAAAATTGAATCATGGGTTTTGAAGAGAAGGAAGAATAAGCTTAAATATTGGTGGAATCGGGTCGATTCACCGGTGAATCCCACCGGAATCGGGTTCTAAGCCACGGGCTGCCTCTTTTTTTTTTTTGTAAAGATTCGAGCTTTGTGTCCTAGAGCTAAGAAGGATTGTTGTTTTGGGGAGAAAGAAGGGTTTAAAGCCAGTAGATCATTGACAGCAGAGAGAGTTCGAAGGAGGCTATCGACGGTGACCAAGGCAGACAGTGGCGGCTCTAAGCTAGGGTTTGGGTCGAGTTTGGAGGAAGAAGAAGAGAGTGTCGAGGAAGAAGAGGGAGTTTGATACGAATCTAGTTGTTATTAGATTTCAAATGCACCCTTGTGACCTGCCAAGAATCAACTTGAACAACTTCAACTTCTAGATGTGTATGTCGACAACCTCACCCAAGCAATCCTCTTCTTTCGTCGGCCTTAGACCTCCAATTAGACCTGCAATTGAACACCTAAGATCACAAGATTCACAAGCAATCAAGTATCACAACTTAATTGTTTGCTAGGACTCTACAAGATTGAAGAACCCTAAGTTTTGCTCAAACTAGAACAAAGAAGCTAAGATAATCAATTTGGGTAAAAACCTCAATTTTATTAATCAACTCAACTTATGTTTACAAAAGGGGTTTGGTGCCTTTATATAGGCATAGGGGAAGACTATATCTAGAAAATAAAACCTAATTTTCGTACAAATATATGGCCTAGGGTAAAACTAGTCCAAACCCAACTAGGAAAAGGAAATAAAGACATAATTAAATAAGGATTGGATTTAGTCAAACAAGGCCCAACCCAAATAACATTCAAACTTAAAAATAAGCTAATCTAAAGATAGAATAAAGCCCACAATGGCCAAATTACAACTCTAATGGAGTAATGCTCATCGATTTCAAGTAAAGTAAACAACTTGGAATCAATGGGAAAATTCCTTGGCAAATGATCTCTAATGCCCTTCAAATGAACTCCGATGGCCTTTAACTCTTCAAGATGAACTCTAATGAGGCCCAATAATGCTTCCTTGAACCTTCTAGCTCTTGCTCTTATCATTGGGCCTATTGGCATCTTCAATGGATCAAATGGCACCTTAGGCAACTCCGTTGAGCTTGAAACCAACTCCGATGAGCTTGAAACTTCTTTGTGTGTATCCCTAGCATCTTCAAGCTTCTTCAAGCCTCTTTGTCGCATGTGCACATCTTCTCCATGATCTCCATTGAGTTCTTCAAGACCATGATAAGCCCTTGGCGCATCATCCCCTCTCCCTTGAAAAGGATTTGTCGTCAAATCTGCATCATTATCAAACAAGGATAAGTCTGAAACATTAAAAGTGGCACTTACATTGCCATATTCACTAGGAAGATCTAGCCTGTATGCATTGTTGTTGATCCTCTCCAAGACTTGAAATGGACCATCTCCACGAGGTAAAAGCTTAGATTTCCTCTTTTTAGGGAACCTTTTCTTCCTTAGATGCAACCAAACCCAATCTCCAGGTTCAAAGATGACCTCTTTGCGCCCCTTGTTAGCATTCTTCATGTAGTGTTGTGTTTTCTTCTCAATTTGAGCTCTAACCTTTGCATGAAGATCCCTAACATATTATGCCTTGTGTTGCCCATCCATGTCAGCTTGCACACTCAAAGGTAAACTCAACAAATCCAATGGGGTTAAAGGATTAAAGGCATATACACATTCAAAAGGTGAAATTCCAGTTGTACTATGTATGCTTCTATTGTATGCAAATTCAACATGAGGCAAACAATCCTCCCAAGTTCTTAAGTTCTTTTTATCAATGCTCTAAGTAAGGTAGACAAAGTCCTATTAACTACTTCAGTTTGACCATCAGTTTGAGGATGACAAGTAGTTGAAAATAACAACTTAGTACCTAACTTAGCCCACAAAGTTCTCCAAAAGTGACTTAAGAACTTAGCATCTCTATCACTCACAATCGTCCTAGGCATTCCATGTAGTCTAACAATCTCTTTAAAGAACAAATTAGCTACATTAATGGCATCATCAGTTTTAGTGCATGCAATGAAGTGTGCCATCTTAGAAAACCTATCAACAACCACAAAGATAGAATCTTTACCTCTCCTAGAACGAGGCAATCCTAACACAAAATCCATGCTAATATGAGTCCATGGTTCATGAGGAATAGGCAAAGGAGTATACAATCCATGAGGTTTAGATGTAGATTTAGCTTGCAAACAAGTAATGCAACTAGAAACATGCTTCCCTACATCATATCGCATCTTAGGCCAAAAGAAGTGTTCATGCAATAACTCATATGTTCTATCAACACCAAAGTGACCCATTAAACCTCCCTCATGCGATTCCCTCACTAGCACAAAACGCAGAGAACAAGCAGGTATACACAATCTAGATTCTTTAAACAAAAATCCATCATGCTTATAATACTTTCCAAAACCAGAATTCTCACATGCTTTAAACACATCACTAAAGTAAGCATCACTAGCATATAATTCCTTAATAAACTCAAATCCAAGAAACTTAGAATCAAGCATGGAAAGTAAAACATACCTCCTTGATAAAGCATCAGCTACAACATTCTCCTTACCTTTCTTGTAGCGCACCACATATGGAAAGGATTCAATGAACTTGTATCGCACACCATATGGATTGAGTTCAATTTCTCTAATGGATGACAATCCACTAGGAATTTCCTCACAAAAGTAAGCTACAAACTTCCCTCCTTGTATCAAAAGAAGTCCAATTCCTACAAAATCACTCAAAAAAGACACAATATTGCTTGGAATATCTCCAGCCAAGTTGTTAGTACCCATTAGTGTATTTCGAAACAAAGGTAAGGTCAAAACAGAATTCTCATGCAAAGCACTCTTAATGTCACTTTTAGCTAACATACACTCTTTAACAATTTTCTTAGAAGTCTCTTTTCTTTCACCCCAAACAGTCCTATTTTCAATGCTATGATCAACCAAAACAGATTTGTTTCATCATAATTAGCATCCAAAACAAAAGTTGTTTCATCATAAACAACACCTAAACAGATTTAGTGTCATCACAAACAACACTTAAATTAGGTTTAGTATCATCACTAACAACATCTAAAACACTCTTTGCAACTAGGGCTGTTTTATCATCAAAACAATCAACAATTTTATGTTCGGACTTACTCTTTTCTTTAGCCCTAAATTCATCATCCAATTTAGCAAAATCATCTCTCACTTTAATTTGATCTTTTAAAGCTTCTTGAAGTGATAAAGGAATTAGAGTAAAAGGCCGCTTACCATACATAAAAGAGTACTTGTTCGTCTCACCATCATGCTTCACCTTGTTGTCAAATTGCCAAGGTCTCCCAAGCAACACATGACAAGCTCGCATTGGTAGCACATCACACAAGACATCCTCTTTATACCTGCCCAAAGAAAGAGTAACCAAAACTTGTTTGTTAACCCTAATTTCTTCTCTATCATTGGTCCAACTTAAACTATAGGGTTTAGGATGTTTTGAAGTAGGTAGTTGTAACTCTTTCACCAAATATCACTAACTATGTTTTTACAACTATCTCCATCTATAATCACACTACTAGGCTTTCCATTCGCATACATCCTAGTATGGAACAAATTCTCCCTTAGAACATCCCCTTTTACATAGGCACTCAAAGTTCTCCTATCAACCAAACTAAGTGGAGCTTGTTGATTTTGAGCTTGTTGATTTCGAACCTCCAAGGCCTCTAATCTTGTTGTTATAGTGCCTAATTGTTGCATGATGGCTTGCAACGAGGTAGCCACATCATTGGCTTGATTTTGATCTCCCATTGTACCTACACACAAAGAAAAGTTAGTAATAAAAAAATTCCTCACAAGTGTGTGTGTATGAATTACCTTTGTTGTGCTCTCGTGTTTGCACTCAACCTATGGATTGGCGATCCAGTATTCTCTTAATGATCTCACAAGATTATGCCTTTTTCTAGCTTCAATAGGCCTAATAAGAGCAAATTGTTAGAGCCTCCTTTTTTTCTCGTGACCTACTTGAGGAACAAACAATTAAAAGCAATAACTTGAGTGAATCAAAATAAGAGTGATCTATAAACAATCCAAACAGCCTTTTGTCTCCCAAACTTGCTGCACAAAACACAATCAACACAAATCAATCAATTCAATCAAATGAAAACCCTAGTACCACTTAGATGCAATTTAGTACCACTTGTCTCCAATAGGCCTTCAATTCTGCAAATTAGATCTCAAATCACAACAAAAGCAACCCAAGAATCTCAAATAAATAATCAATTAGGGTTAATTGCAACCAATTGAATCAATTGCACAAAAGAAACCCTAATCCCCAAATTCCCAAAACTAAACCTAAATAAGAACCCTAGATCCAAAATTGCGGCAAACACCACAGATTTTTTAATTTTTTTCAGTATTTTTCCCAGAAAGATCACACTAAAAGAAGTCTAGATTTCAAATTTCAAAGCTTTCTGAGCTCAAACGAAGCCAGAATAAATTCCACAAGATTCTGGTCGAAATTTTTTTTATTTTTTTGATATTTTTCGATTAAACTACATGGTATGAAGACTCCAAATGTGAAATTTCAAGTCGATTGGAGTTAAGATGAAACCACAATGAATTTTTGAATTTTCAGAATTTTTGGAAAAAGGGAATATGAGATTTGCAATTGATGAGTTTTGATGGATGAAACTTGATGATAAATAAATAGAAGGATAGATTTACCGATTGAAGATGACAACCTATGCTCTGATACCAATTGATATGAATCGTTGTTTTTAGATTCCAAATCCACCTTTGTGACCTGCCAAGAATCAACTTGAACAACTTCAACTTCTAGATGTGTATGTCGACAATCTCACCCAAGCAATCCTCTTCTTTCGTCGGCCTTAGACCTCCAATTAGACCTGCAATTGAACACCTAAGATCACAAGATTCACAAGCAATCAAGTAGCACAACTTAATTGTTTGCTAGGACTCTACAAGATTGAAGAACCCTAAGTTTTACTCAAACTAGAACAAAGAAGCTAAGATAATCAATTTGGATAAAAACCTCAATTTTATTAATCAACTCAACTTATGTTTACAAAAGGGGTTTGGTGCCTTTATATAGGCATAGAGGAAGACTAAATCTAGAAAATAAAACCTAATTTTCGTCCAAATATGTGGCCTAGGGTAAAACTAGTCCAAACCCAACTAGGAAAAGGAAATAAAGACATAATTAAACAAGGATTGGACTTAGTCAAACAAGGCCCAACCCAAATAACATCCAAACTTAAAAATAGGCTAATATAAAGATAGAATAAATCCCACAATGCCAAATTACAACTCTAATGGACTAATGCTCATCGATTTCAAGTAAAGTAAACAACTTGGAATCAATGGCAATATTCCTTGGCAAATGATCTCCAATGCCCTTCAAATGAACTCCGATGGCCTTTAGCTCTTCACGATGAACTCTAATGAGACCCAATAATGCTTCCTTGAACATACTAGCTCTTGCTCTTGTCATTGGGCCTATTGGCATCTTCAATGGATCAAATGGCACCTTAGGCAACTCCGATGAGCTTGAAACCAACTCCGATGAGCTTGAAACTTCTTTGTGTGTATCCCTAGCATCTTCAAGCTTCTCCAAGCCTCCTTGCCGCATGTGCACATCTTCTCCATGATCTCCATTGAGTTTTTCAAGACCATGATAAGCCCTTGGGGCATCAGAGTTGACTAAAAAAGAGATACCTTTAAACAAAACGACGCCGTTTTGGAGCAGGTAATTTCCCTTTCTTTTCAATTTAGTTCATTTCATTATGATTTATGCAATTTTGGACCTATAGTTGCCATGTTTAGTTGAGTTGGGACAATTTTTATTGTGACTTATGCTATAAATGATTCATTTTAATTAATTTACATGTGTTTATGTGGTTATGATGGTGATTTGTTGATTTAAATGATAATTTTGCTAAAAGTTTGGATTTTTATTGAAAATGTTTGGTTTTTTATCAATAAAATGTGGTAGTTAGGTTTATGTTCATCATTTATGTTTTAATGGTTTATTTTGATATAGATTTATGTCTAAAGGCTTAAATTTGCTATTTTCATGTTAAAGTTAGGAACTTTGTTTGCTATAATGTGATAAAAATGATTGGGTTTTGAATATGTCTATTTCCTTTAAATTTAATTTAGACTTCAAAGAAAACTCAAGCCTTTAGTTTAAAGTTTTGATTTGTAAAGTATAATTGATTCAAAGATGGATTCATGGTTACTTTTTTGAGTTGGTTTTGAGCATAAAAATGGATCCTTTGATTTAAAGCTTAGATTTTCAAATTAAAGTTAGCTTGATAATTGGGATATATACCATTAAGAGCTAATTTTAATTTTTAAAATCCAAGTTTTTGAATTAAAAGGTCTAATTATTTAGATCAAAATTAGCTCAAAGAAGGATTGGTGAATCCATTTAAATTGATCTTAGTCTAAAAATCAAAGCTTGGATTTAAAAACTTATTTCTTTAAGTTTATATTAAATTGAAGAAAATGCCCTAGTTCATGATAATTTAGTAACTTGTATTTGGGTTCATTTAAAGACCTATATTCGGGAGAAATACATGAAGGATAAAGATTTCCTCTCGACCACCAAAACTAGAAACATGTCCCATGGTTGGAAAAGTCTACTAGCAGGGAAGGATATTCTTGTTAAAGGTTTAAAATGGAGAATGGGGAATGGGAGCTTGGTTAAATTTTCGAAGGATAAGTGGCTTCTCGAAGTTGAATTTCTCAGTTTGGCCACGGGCTCCATCTCTGAGGAAGAAGCAGACAAGACTGTGGACTTTTACTATGATCAGGATGGCTGGAGACTTGACAAATTCTAGAATGCACTTCACACTGATATAGTGAAGAAGATCCTCGCTGTACCTATTGATATTTGCAAAACCAAGTGCGATAAGTTGATTTGGAGCAAAACTTCCAATGGGGACTTCTCGACCAGTAGTGCTTACCATACCATCGCTGACAGGGGAGGGGAGCAGCAAACTATAGCAAAGGAAATCTGGAAAATTAAATGTCAACCAAAAATCTAGAATTTTTTGTGGCTTGCGTGGAAGAACAGGATAATGAATAATGCGAATAGAAGGGCCAGGGGTCTTACCAAAGATGCCAGCTGCAAAGTGTGTGGAGCAGCCACGAAAAGCACGATCCACATTCTACGTGACTGCCATACTGCTAAAGATGTGTGGGTACAACTGCTGGGGGTGGGGCAAATTTTCTATTTTTTACGTGCCCAGAGGAGGAGTGGTGGAGACTAAACTTAGTATAGCAAAGAAAGAAAATTTTTGGCTACTGGCCATGGCTTACTATGTTCTCCATCACTTGTTGGAGATTATGGAAGTGGAGAAATGAATTCAGCCTCTCCAACATAGCCACTTCCATAACATCAAAGATGGTCCTCATCAACAAAGCTATTCGAGAAACTTTGGAGCTCTCTATCCAAAGTGGCAGCACGAAAGCAAAGACAGAGGTGCAACTCAGCTGGGACAAACCTCCCGAGGGATGGGCAAAGTTGAATACGGATGGTAGCTGGAACCAGGCATCGGA
The DNA here is from genome assembly GCA_001974825.2 of Corchorus olitorius. NCBI lineage: Eukaryota > Viridiplantae > Streptophyta > Magnoliopsida > Malvales > Malvaceae > Corchorus > Corchorus olitorius. The sequence goes on along the minus strand of AWUE01014901.1, from coordinate 74,970 downwards.
CGATGCAGCCATTGGCGGTGTGATTAGGGGACATTGTGGAGAATGGATTATTGGTTTCTCACAGGCAATCGGAAAGTGCTCCATCGACATGGCGGAGCTTTGGGCTATTCAACAGGGGATATCTTTAGCATGGAGCAGAGGTATTAGAGCTTTGGAAGTTGAATCTGACTCGGCAACCTCTATCAACATGATCAAGAAGGGCGTCAGTGCAAACCACCCCCTGATTTGTGTTGTTGAAGCAATAAGAGAAATGCTTGCTAAAGATTGGAATTGTAGAATTAATTATGTTCCAAGACAAAAAAAAATTTTGTGGCTGATTGGCTTGCGAAAAACAATAGAGAACTGTGGGAAGGTCTGTTGCTTTTTCACACCCCCCCTGCTGGCATTATCAACCTGTTGATGGCCGATGCAGTGGGGGTTTGTTTTCCTAGATTAATGTAATCTTCTTTTTAGGGCCTGACCCTCCTTCATCACCAAAAAAAAGACCTAGATTTGTTTTTGTGTTCAATTAGGTGACTGGAATATTCAATTTAGTTCACATAAAGACACAAACTTGTTTCCTTGTTCACTTAGGCCCCTGATTGAAACTTGGATCTGCTTTTTGGTTTGATTAGGTTCCTGACCTTGGATTTTATTTATCTTTGTTGCAATTTGCTCCTTGATTTGTGGTGTCCATAATGTGATTGTGCAATTGAGTCCCTGCTTTGCATCATTTATGTTTTTGCTTTCCTGAATATTACTAATCTTTTACTTGATGTGCAGAAATGTCCCCAGTCAATCCAATTTGACCATTAGGCTTTCATTTCTTTAAGTCATTTGTTATTTAAGTTAATTGGCCCAATTAGCCCTTGGTTTGTAATAATCTAGTAATTTACAGTAAAAATAAAGTAGAACCTAATTGCATGCATATCATATTTACTTGCCATTAATTATATCTGTTTGCATATCATGACACCTTTTAAAATCAGTTGATGAACCGTAACCCCTTCGAAGAAGGGGCATTCAGTGAGTGGTCGAGTTTTCGGGGCCACTGAATGTCTCTGAGGATGAGACAGTTCTTCTCGGGATGCGTAAGGGCTCCAAGCATATATCCCGGGAAGTACTTTCAATAGCCCAGTTACGTGAATCAACTTTAAAAATCGGACCTTGCATTCATCATTTGCATACATGCATTAATCGAGAGTCAGAAAAAGATCAAAAAAAGGAAAAATCAGAAAAATCAAAAGAGTCAATAAAAAGTGTTTTCAAAAAGGTTTTTTCTCAAATCATGTTCTCTTATTCAGTTTTCAAAATTAAGAAATGGGTAATTCAAGAGTTTTCAAGGTAAGCGCTTTCAAAGAAAAAAGAATGTTTTTAGGTAATTTCCAAAAGAAAATTTTGGAAAAATAAAAGTTTAAGATATCCCAAAAGAAGATTTTGGAAATTATTAAAATTGATTAACCTTTTTTTCAAAAATCAAAAAAATGGTAAAAAGATTTTATCACAGCATTTTGAAAATTTATTCCCGGTGCGAAAAATTCAACAAGAGAACAAACAATGAAAGAGAATCGAGACAGAATTAATCGACGGTGTTCGGTAATATTTCTCGAATTCTCGACATTCGTTTTAAAAATGCTTTTATTTTCTTTCATAACCCTTTTCAAATAATAATCAAAGATTAGAATTAAAAGCAACCATATTTTTCTTTTGGACCCACTATATTTAGTTAGACTAGAGGTACTGTCATTTGACAGGCGACTCGGGGGTGCTAATCCTTCTCCGGGCGTAACCGACTCCCGAACCTAAATTTATGTTGCAAGACCGGACCTTAGGTTTAGTGGGTCCATTGCCGAGCTTTGGACTTTACTTAGCTTAGGTGGCCTTTAGGTGACTAATCACACCTTAAAAAAGATTAGTGGCGACTTTTCCTTTTCAACGTCGTTTCGGTAGGGTTCCCCAGACCCGAACGTTTCGATAATTTTTTATAACATAAATAGCTTTTTCAGTAACAAAGTATTATAAATTTGATAACCTCCACTTTGTTTTTTCAACTACGAAAAGATATTCTAAATCTACTATAATTGTATTTTTTAAATTATGAAATAAAATTCTAGATCGACTATAATTATGAAATTTATAATATTTTCATAAAAATAAATTATAACTTAATTAAAGAAATAAAAGTTAAAATCCAACTATAAATACTAAATAATAAATAAATTTTTTCCTTGCATAATTTGAAATTATTAATAATAAATGCATAGCTATTGTGTTGTCCTTCATAAATTTGATAACATCTACTATTATTGAATAAATGGTCACCAAAATTACTTACAATGACATGTTATTGAATATGTAGTTATAAGTATAGATTTTTTATAACCTATATAGTTTTTTAAGTAAGAAGATATTATAAATTTGATTACCTCCATTAGAGATGAAAAGGTTACAGAAATTACTTATTTTGAATAGTTACTGGATTTGTTGATATATATTACTTTTTTTATAATCTACATAACTTTTCCAAGAACTTAAATTTGATAACCTTTATTATTTATGAATTAGTTACCAAAATTATTTATAATGAATAGTTATTGATATAGGTTGTACATGTCTAACTCTTTTGATAACCTATATAACTTTTTTTATAAAGTTTTATAGCCTATAATATTGACTAAATAGTTACCAAAATTACAAATAATGACATATTACTGAAATTTTGGTATACATATAGTTTTATTGATAATCTAAGTAGTTTTTTTCCCAGTAAATTACAATAAATTATAATTACAAAAATCATTGAAATTATTTATTATAACAAGTGTCCCAATCTAAAGATGGACTGATATCTCTAGACTCCCGTCCATTTAATATATAGATGAGGAGCCTGATTTTTTTTTTTCCTTTTTTCAAAATAGACTTGACCTTTCATTAGTGAGATTAAAATTTACAATTGTTGACGATTACATTTGAATTAATTAATAGCTATTCCATATTGGTATATATTATGTCTCATAGCAATCAAATTCCTAATTTTCGTTATATTATACTTCCTCTATCCCTATATAACATGTCCCAAATAACTAATATTTCATATTAAAAAAAAGTAATTATTTTGTTAAACTTTATACAAATTTCACTTCATTTCCAAATTACCCATCAATTAATCAGTTCAGTATAGTCTTACAACTATTATATTTAATGAGTTTATAGTTTTAAAGAAAGGTAAATATGACTTCTCGATAGTAGTTTAAGACAAATAAAAACAAACAATGGGTATAAATTTTCTGATAACATACATAGTTTTTCCTTATGTGTTGTAAAATTGATAGCATCTGTCATTGATAAAATTGTTATCTAAATTACTATGAATGTTACTAATTTGTTGGTTCACATATAATATTTGGTAACTTATATATCTTTTTCAATAAATGGCTATTGTAATTTAATAACTTATGTTTATTGATAAAATTGTTAACGAAATTATTATAATGACATACCGATTTATTTGTTACACATATAGCTTTCTTGATTACCTACAAGACATTCTTTTATAATTGGACATTGTAAAATTTATAACCTCTTTTATCAATTTATCATGAAATTATCACCAGAATCACTTATAAACTGATTCTGTTGGTAAATGTAAAACTTTTATAAATAATTTTTCTACAATCAAGTATAACAAATGTGATAACCATCATTATTTGATTAAATGGTTTCCAATTGCGAGATGACATATTACCAAATTTGTTGTAGTATATGACTAGATTATCAAGAGAAGTTATTATCCTAAAACTAAGTTGATCAGTATAAGTAGTTATTAAAATTACTAAGAATAATGTCATAATACCAACTCTTTTGTATAAGTTTATAATTATACAAAACTTTAGATTATATGACGCCTTTTGTACCGATTCCAAGAAAAAATAAAGTTATATTTTTTATCAATAACCATTTAACCAATCAAAATAACAGTTTTATATTTATCAATTATTGATAAAATTTAATTTTAAGAAATTAAAGAATTAATTGAAACAATACTACATGTTAAGATATCCATGATATATTGTCTAAACAATCAATTATTTCTAATTTCAAACTTAAAAATAGTTTAAGATTAAATAATTTAGTCTTTTAAAAAGTAATTATAATTATTATATATAATTACATAATATGTAACTTAAAATTAATATCATCCATCCAAATTTTCAATCCACGTGCAGAGCACGTGGAAAAGTACTAGTGTAAAAAAAATGTATAATGTCGTTCTTAACTTAATTATATGATATAATTTTTGTACCATGTAATACTTTATATAGTTCTAATCAATATTCATTCATTTTTATGCACAGTTAAATATTAATTACAATATTTATTCAATATATCCTCTTTTGGGTTGTTCTGATTCATCTGTGTTCTTCAATCCATTCTTTCTAGTCATTGCATCATTGCATGGCTGCCTGCCTCCAATAGTGTGATTAAGCAGGCATTTCTTTTTGTATCAAATATTTATAGAGAAACTAAACTAATCTGCACAAACTAATAAGAAATTAAGCATTTCTTTTACCCCTTTAATTGGAGATATCAATTACTATCATGTAAGAAAGCTGCACATACACACTACCATTGAATGAGTAAATCGTACAAGGCAAAATTCCTCATCAATATTAACCACACTGGACCTTTCACCGATTCTTGACCTACCTACATACTAGGCTCATTGTTTAATCACAACAGCTTCAAAAATGCCATCGGACCTAAAGTTAGGTGAGAACAGCCTTGGATCAACGGGTCCTGGAAGACTGAATGACATCGCAAAAGCTCCGGCTGGGCACAATTGCTGGAATGTCATATGGAAAACACGGGAGCGCTTCTTGATAGTCCCTCCACCAGAGGTTGATCCTTGGATATGAACTGTTCCGTTAGACTCAATCTCACAACTGAACTCACCTACAAAAATAAACATATCGAATGTGTGTCAATGCATTACAAAATCATCCTATATATCTAGTAAAGAGAAGAGAGCAATGCTGCAACGTTTTGCCCTTTCACAACATGAGAACAAGAGGTCTATAGTAAGCTGGAAAGTGGCTGGAATTGTCAGGACAACTGCACAAGCTTTCATTCATATGCAAACCAAGAAGATTGGCAAAGTTCTTTTCCGAACAATCAGGATTTGCTAAACACTTAGAAGTGGAAAGTGAAACTAAGCATCATGAATTTCATTATGAATGTTTTCTGCATGTCTTTGGGTCAAATCCCCAGACCTCAGTGGACTTCACAAAGAAAATGTCACCGATACTATTTTATGCTGGCAAGAGAGAGGGCAGGATTTTAGTTGAAGGAGAAATAAATGAACAGAAGACTTGCACTCTATAAGTGACAATATTCAACACCGGACTTTAGAGTACCTGCTTCACATTCGAGCAGTCATATAACATCGAATAATGTAGACAATTATATGAACTACATGGAACAAAATCACAGCATTTATACTTTATGCTTAGCAGAATTTGTTAGTCTGTTAAGTTTACAGATCAACATATTCTTGCCCATAGTTAACTTTCTGGGTATCTTCTGAGGCACTAAATACTCAGAAAGCCAAAGCTCTACTATAGCACTATATAGATGTCCAACATGTTTAAAATTGGAATGATAAATTTGATCGTCAAGGTCCCAAGATAAATGGTTAGAAATATTACTTCTTACCATACATTGGGACAACTTGATAGTATTAAATTAAAAATAATTTATTAAGAAAACATGGTTGTCTTGTCTCTTACCTACGAGGTGCCATAATGTTTTAGTCTTGCAAGTTCAGGAACATTCTTACTATGAACATACCAGAATAATATTTAAAAACTGAGAAGAAGAGAAACATACAATAATCCTTCCTAACTCCAGGCATAGCAACTCGGAAAAAGTATGCAACTTTGCTGACCCCAATGTCCAAAACACCAATTTGTGGTCCAGCTATCCCCTTCTTGGCAGTCCCATTTAAAATAATGGACACATCTGAAATACATTGATCCACATTTGGAACAGCTAGAAGGGGCATCATGGCAGGTCCATCCCTTTCATAGGTTCTCTTGGATGCTCCCTCACTGATATGTTTTAACAAGGACATGACAGGGGAAATTGCTGAAGTTGGTAGAGAGTCGAACTGGTGCTTTCCATTGTTTTCTTGAATACTTGCTGATGCAATGCCATTTCCATTGGTGACACATCCAGAAATTCTCTCCTCACTAGCTTTCATACTGTTTTGATCATCATCTTCTTTACTTTTGAGGTATCCATGTTCATATGATAAAGATTTGAGTTTGTCAATCTTAAAATCAGCTAAACCAGTTAAGTTTTTGAACCTTTCATGATCTTCCTTCATGTGAGATGTATCTGGATCATCAATAAGAACAACTCCTTTGACAATCACATTGTTTTCCGAGTATCTTTTACGTTCATGAATATTTGGTGGGAAAAAACTTGTGAACTTCTGACAGTCCTCTAATAGCTCTGAGCTTGGCACTGGTAAGTTACCTTCCAGATATGAATGCAGCATGCTTGGTTCGAGAACCAGCCCCGGATGAGTGTCCCTCAGGACATAGTAATACAAGCTCTCTAACTGAGAAGTGCTAACAAATGAAGAACCCAGATTTTTTGAAGTATATGGTGGCAAACCTTGCGCCAATCTTTGTGAAGCTGAATGCCTTGGGTTATCAGAGTAGACATCAGGGCCCAAGTAATTGCTCATAATGAAGTTAAGCAAAAAATACTGATCAGCGGATGGTATTATAGTCAGAGCCTTGGAGTCATTATGTATACCGCGAAAATTCACGTTGCGAGTCTCAGCTTCTCTCGAAACCCAATCCCTCTTAGAAAGTACCTACACAAGTGAAGGTGGTTAGAACATCAGCCTATTTCCCAAAAGAACAAATTCTGCAATTGCACCAAGCATACATTAGAACCCATAGTCAGCACATGAACAAGGAACCAAGTTAGACTAATAAACCGTAAAACAACAAGAAAAAACAAACTTCCCAGAATTTCCATCAACAGGGAACCACTATCAGAACAATAACATAAAATCAAGTGCTCAACAAGGGAAATTACAAAAGCACATTTTTACTTTTTTTTTTTCCCATTGAAAATGCTTTCAACATTCTAGCATTTTATACTCAAACGTGAACAAAATAACAAGCAAACATCCTAAATAGAAATATTTCAACGCAAATGAGTTACTTTTTTTGCCATTAACTGATCTTGTATAACATTTGACATACTTGCCAGTAATTTCCTTTTTTATGGTTAATTATTCTTAGCAGTCATTTAGAAATCATAAAACCCAAAATTTGAGACAAATTACTAAGTGGGAAATTTACCTCAAGAGCAATTTTTTTCTGGAACCCATCAGCCATCCAACTTATAAATGTCGACCCAACTACTTTTCCTCTAGGGTGTCTCTGAATTCCCAAAGATAAGCACCTGGGTTCTTCTTATTTTGGGTCTGAATTTTGACAATGAAGGTTATTACCTGTTTGAGACCAAAGAAACTTGAGATATGATGTTGGGTGTATTGCTTGAGAGAATCTACTTAGCAGAGCAAGTGCATGCTTGCTTATTGATAAGACTCACCAGGAAAGAGGGGATATCAAGAGAGAAGGTGAAGAAAAATAAGAACAGAAGAAATTTCAGAGAGGAAGACGTTGAGAAGGGAAATAGTTTTTTTGATAATTGATCTCCTAAGAAACTCACTCTGTTACAAAGAATAGATATATATGAGACAGCTAAGTCCCATACGATAATTGCAACATAAGGAAAATAATTAAAATAGATAAATGCTAGGAAATAGCTAAATGGATAACTGCTGCTAGAATAGAAAACTTGGAAAATAACTAGATAAATAATTTAACCCATATCAATACCCTCTCCTTCAGCTGATACTTGTCCTCAAGGATCAAGATCTGGGAATTGTTGTTGAAGATCATAGAGACATTCCCATGTAGCATCTTCAGGGAAGCAATTAGACCATTGAACTAACACTTCTGTAATCATTCGACCCCTTCGTTTATTGATACGGCGATCCAAAATAGCAATCGGCTCTTTAGCAATCAAGCCAGCATCATCCAAAACAGGAAGTTGAGACTGAGCAGTGGCAAGTCCAACATGTTTTTTAAGTTGGGAAACATGAAAAACAGGATGGATTTTAGCACCCGATGGTAGCTCCAGCTTGTAGGCCGCCGCTCCGATCTTCTGCAGAATCTTATAAGGGCCGAAGAATCGAGCTGAAAGCTTCAAGCAGCGTCGATTAACAACGGTATTCTGCCTGTAAGGTTGCAGCTTAACATAGACCAGGTCCCCAACAGAAAAAACCCTATCACTTCGATGCTTATCTGCTTGACTCTTCATTCTGGTTTGAGCTCGCAAAAGATGGAACTTAAGTAGTTTAATAGCTGACTCTCTTTGCTGCAAACTTCGATCCAATGTTGCCACAGTAGAGTCACCAGGGTGATATGGCAAATGACTAGGAGGAGCTTGGCCATACACAGCCTGGTAAGGAGTAGTTTTAATGCTGCTATGGTATGAAGTGTTATACCAAAATTTAGCCAAAGGAAGCCAAAATGCCCAGTCTTAAGGTCTCTCACCAGACATACACCTCAGATACGTTTCAAGACAACGATTTACTACCTCACTCTGTCCATCAGTTTGTGGGTGGTACGAGGATGAAAGCTTCAATTCAGTGCCCATCAATTTGAACAACTCAGTCCAAAAAGTGCTGATAAATATTTTATCACGATCACTTACAATGCTTTTGGGAGTACCATGCAGCTTGTAAATGTTGTCCAAGAAAGCTTGAGCAACCGTGAGTGCCGAGAATGGATGGGACAAGGGAACGAAATGAGCATATTTGCTCAACCGATCAACGACCACCATGATAGTATCCTTGCCCTTGGACTTAGGTAATTTCTCAATAAAGTCCATAGATATGTCAGACCAAAGCTTATCTGGAATTGGAAGTGGCTGAAGAAGACCAGAGGAAGCTGAAGTATCATACTTGAATTGTTGGCAGATATTGCATTCTCGAATGAAATTGCGAACTTGTTTCTTAAGGCCCTTCCAGTATATTGCAGCAGAGATGCGCTGCATAGTAGCATTGACGCCAGAATGACCACCCATAGAAGAAGAATGGAAGTGTTCAAGAAGAGCTTTTCGCAAGGCAGCATCATTCGCAATAACAAGTTTCCCTTTTCTCCGAAGTAATCCAGCCTGCCAAGTGTATTTCGAGTCAGCAGAGTTCTTGGCTTTGTGAATCAAGTGCACTGTATGAGGGTCTTGTAACCAGGCATGTTTGATTTGGGCAAGAAGGTCAGAAGAAACCACAGAAATTGAGGCAACAGAAAATTCTGGTTTCCTAGAAAGAGCATCAGCTGCTCCATTTGCAGAACCTTTCCTGAAACATAATTCGAAATCATACCCCATCATTTTCAAAATCCAAATTTGCTGAGCTTTGGTGTGAGCAGATTGGTCCATTAAGAACCTAAGACTTTGGTGATCAGTCTTAATTTGGAATTTCCTGCCAACCAGATATGAATGCCACTTCTTAACTGCCATGAGAATGGCCATCATTTCCTTTTCGTATACTGAAAGCGTTTAATTCTTTGGAGATAAAGCTTTGTTGAAATAAGCCACTGGCTTCCCTTTTTGACTTAAGACAGCCCTAACACCATGACTTGAGGCATCGGACTCCGGAACAAATGTGTCCTCAAAGTTTGGTAATGCCAGAACCGGAGCCGTTACCAATGCATGCTTCAAGTAATTAAATGCTTCTTGGGCTGCAGCATCCCACGAGAATGCATTTTTCTTTAACAGATCAGTCAATGGCTTAGCAATTGAGCCATAATTCCTCACAAATCTTCTGTAATACCCTGTGAGACCAAGGAACCCTCTAAGTTCCTTAATAGATTTTGGTATTGGCCAATCAGATACAGCCTGCACCTTGTTGATATCCATAGCTACTACTCCTTGACTGATTATATGTCCCAAATATTCAACAGTGGAGGCACCAAATTCACACTTGGAATGCTTCAAGAAAAGCTGGTTATAAGCAAGTACATTAAAGACTTGTTGAAGGTGCTGGAGGTGAGATTCCCAAGTGGTAGAATAAACAAGAATGTCATCAAAGAAAACCAAGACAAACTTACGCAGGAATGGCTGAAAGAGACAATTCATTAAGCTTTGAAATGTGGACGGGGCATTAGTTAGCCCAAAAGGCATAACTAGGAACTCGTAGTGGCCTTGATGAGTCCTAAATGCTGTTTTATGCACATCATCTTCATTCATACGTATTTGATGATACCCCGAGCGTAAGTCCAGCTTAGAAAAATAACAAGCTTTGCCAAGCTAATCAAGTAGCTCTTCAACCAATGGAATAGGAAATCGATCCTTAATAGTGAGCTTATTGAGTTCTCGGTAATCAATGCAAAGCCTCCAAGAGCCGTCCTTCTTCTTCACTAGGACTACCGGGGATGCAAAGGCACTAGTGCTGTTTCGAATGACCCCAGTTTGTAGCATTTCAGAGATGAGTCTCTCAATTTCATCTTTCTGAAAAGCTGGGTATCTATAAGGTTTAAGTTTAACAGCCTGCTGCTCATCTACCAACGGAATGCGATGGTCATGTTCTCGAGAAGGGGGTAATGATGTCGGATTTTCAAACAGAAAGTCATATGAGCTTAAAAGGTTCTGGAGATCAGCAGAGAGAGTAGCAATTTCCATATGATATAGAGATGGATCATAAGAGTTGTGAAGAAGCATAGCACATGTGCCAAAAACTGTATCAGACAACCTCGCAACATTTTTTTGAGTCACCAATTGGATAGAACCAGCCTGTAAACCCTTCAAGCAGTGTTGAATTTGAGCAATATGGAATTGCATTGTGAGTTTGGAGAAGTCCCAAAGAATCGGTCCAAGTGTGACCAACCACTCAACCCCGAGAACTATATCACAGCCAGATAAGGGAAGAAGCATAAAGGTGGTGCACTGGATCAAACCTTGAGCTTCCCATGGTACTTCATAACAGATATCCTTTGCCCAAAGTTGATGACCGTTTGCAACTTTAACCCCCACTCCAGTAATCTGGTGAGTTTTCCAACCAATTCTTTTAGCAGTTGCTTTATCCATAAAGTTATGAGAGCTACCCGAATCTATCAAAATGATCACCTCCTGATGTTTGATGGTGCCAATAATACACATAGTTTGATGATCAGAGGTACCCAAAATAGCATGGAGAGAGAGAATAGGGTCTAAAGTGGCTTCAATAGCTGATATTTCAGCCTGTGTGACCTCAGTACAATTATCAAGCTCAGGAACAGTGTCCTCTGGATCTGCTTGGAGAATACTGAATAGGTTAGATCGAACACAACTGTGGCCAGGAGAATACTTGATGCCACACCACATACATAGGCCCCTTTTGCGGCGTTCATCCCTTTCTTCCCTAGTAGGTGCTCTTGCGTTTGGGGTTCGGTGTAAAAGTGGTGGGTTCTTAGTTGTAGTTGTAGTGTTTGGTGTTCTGTTGTGTTTAGTGAAGGTTATGGTAGGTTTTGTGTTTTGGGGTGCAGGCAAAAGAGCTGGTAAAGGTGTGGGAATGGTGGAAATAGGTGTTAGGTTTGATAAAGCTGATGATGTATATTGTTTATAGGGTAAGTTTGGTTTCCTGGGGAGATTAAAAATCATGACTTCAACCTGTTTAGCAAGGTTGAAAGCATGGTTTAAGGTTTTTGGGTAAAAGAGTCGAATCCTCTGTTCAACCTCAGGTTTTAAGTTACTGATAAAGATGCCCAGGGCTTGGTCCTCCGAGATATCAACCAGACTAAGCAAGCTTTCAAACTCCTCAAAGTACTCCTCAACGGTATTTGTGTGTTTGTGAGCAACCAAGACGGAGAATGGATCTGTAAATTCAGTATCACAAAATCTAGCTCGTAAGGAAAGTAAATATTGATTCCAGGTTACCTCCTGTAGGGAGCCTTTGTCTCGCATGAATCTTTGGTGCCATTGAAGTGCTCTCCCATCCAAGTGCATCATAGCAATGAGAACCTTATGCTTGTCCTCGGTATTATCTGCTGCAAAAAACTGCTCAACTTTCAATTTCCACCCAAGGAAATCATCGCCATTAAATCGTGGGCATTGAAGTTTAGTATGCTTAGTGAAAGATTTCTCATCACTAGCAATTATAGGCCGAGGCTCCGTCGAACCCGAAGGCTCTATGAGGTTCGTGGCAGTGATGTTGGAATCAATTTTGAACATGAGTTTCTCAAACATCTGTCGCATCTCAGTCCCCATGGCTTCCACGCTAGCACGAATCTCAGAGCGATTTTGTTCAATACTCGCATCAATACGTTGGACTTCCTTCTGTAAGGTGGAGACTTCTTTTTGCAATCGGGTTTGCACTCCATCTGCCATGGATCTATGTCTCTGATACCAATGATAAGACTCACCAGGAAAGAGGGGATATCAAGAGAGAAGGTGAAGAAAAATAAGAACAGAAGAAATTTCAGAGAGGAAGACGTTGAGAAGGGAAATAGTTTTTTTGATAATTGATCTCCTAAGAAACTCACTCTGTTACAAAGAATAGATATATATGAGACAGCTAAGTCCCATACGATAATTGCAACATAAGGAAAATAATTAAAATAGATAAATGCTAGGAAATAGCTAAATGGATAACTGCTGCTAGAATAGAAAACTTGGAAAATAACTAGATAAATAATTTAACCCATATCACTTATATGCTCTTTAAGGATTAAATTAATTTCACAAACAAGGGCAAGGCTTGGGCTTCAATTTTCTTTCTCACTTAATCTGAAGAAGGAAATAACGATAGTGAAGGGAGAATAGTAATGACGAATAACTAATGAGAGAGAGAGAATAAATAGCTAACTCTATTTATTCTTTATATGAATGGGCTTCAATCTTTAGACTGGTTTTATAGGGTTTCACTTCTTCCTGTTATTGTTCTTTGTTTATAATATGGAGCGAAAAAGAAATAGCTAAGCTAATTGAGGGAGCATGTTGATTATTGGAAAGAGTGGAAATTAGTAAAAAAAATATAAATATGGAGGTAGTAACTACTGAGTGAGGTACTCACTCTCAAGTCTCAAGTCTCAACTCTGTTATTCCCAAAAATGTGTAAAATCTGTTGTTGAACTTGACGGCAAAATGATGAACAAGTATGATATCGGTCAATCTTCCTCTTATTCTCTAGAACCCTTTGGTGATAGACCTATAAAATGGTGATCTACTAGGCCCTAGAGGGATAATTGAAAGTGTTTGGTGACCGCTAGGAGTAGGAAATTTGGAATATATGAGAATAAATGAGGGGTGTTACCATAAATATAAGGTAGTTTGTAAACTACCAGTTTGCACGTGTGGGGTGCCACGTCATGGATCGTAGGAACAAGGGCGGCGTGTGAGATTTGACTCAGTCAACAGTTAATGTGTATCGGGTGCTGCTGAGTGGTTTTGGAGTATGACAATCAGCTATGCGTAGACCCAGCAATTGAACGTATGTTCAACAATATGAAAAGAAATGCCCCATGAAAGAAGATTCTTCAAATACTGTTTGGTTTCTTATCAAGGATAAAGCTTGATTAAGTATTTGATGATTGAAAATCGTCGAGCACTTAATCTGAGAGGGATCTTTCATGGCCCAACTACTTTAATTCTAGACTTCCGATGTTAGGTTGAGCATGATGTAGAAAAGCTTATAACAATCTTTGGCTCTTTGGACCTTAAGTAGGTTGACGCACGACTTTGCATATTCCCAGTTTTTTTGGGGTTTTCGCAGAGCATATATGACCAAAAAAAGTTGCACTTTTTTGCATTATTGCCTTATCGGCCAAGCCAATAGAGGAGGTCCTTGGAATGTCATGGGGCAATTTTTCAATATTAGGAGGTGCCAACCTAGTTTTCTAGTGGACGATCTCGATTCTCAAATCCCTTGAGGTAAAATTCCGATCCAAATATGCCTCTTGAATTGTTGAGTAAAAATGATGTTGTGATGATTGGGGAGGCGAGGTGTTTAGGGGCTTATGAGTCCAATCAAATGCCATATACCCATAACCCATCCGGACAAATTCGAGATGTTTGGCTCTTATTGCTTGGCACCCCCACCTCCTCGATGTGTAGTCAATGTGGATGCTACTGCTAAATCCAATTCTGGGGATATTGCTGCGGGAGGAATCTGCCGAGATGAGGAAGGTACTTGACTTTTTGGATTTACAAGGAACCTTAGTACATGATATAGGAGGGAAGTATTTGAATGACAATGACAATTAAAATTCAACTTCATGATAAGATAATATTTTAGATTATACCTTACCCTATTCCGTTAGCTTTTTTATTCAAATATAATTCATCTTTATCCTAACTATTAGCTTGTATTATAAAGTTACCAACTCAATACGGAAATACATGATACTCTTTTACCACTTTCTTTTGCAACTCTGTTAGGTATCAAGAGCTAGGAAACTCTAACTGAGTTTTTTTTTCTCTCCTCTCATTCTTCTTCTCCTTCAATGTCAACTGGTTCATCTACAACCCCCACTCTTCTTACCATAAACAATTAAACAATTAACCAAACCAATGGCCTCCCTTCTCTAATTACTGTCGACGTTGCCGCCCAGCTATCCTTTGAACTCAATCCACATAATTTCCCTTCATGGAGAGCACAATTTACATCTCTCTTGACAGGTCATCAACTGACAGGCTATATTGATGGATCGAAGGTTTGTCCACCGTCAGAAATCCCTTCCAAAGACAATGCTGCTATTCTTCTTCCCAACCCAGAGTTTGATCATTGGAACCAACATGATCAATTATTGTTACGTGGGATCATTGCCTCGGCTACAAAGACTATAGTACCCTTCTTTGTTTCTTGCACATCTTCAAAAAGTGCATGAAATAAAATTCAATCGATGTATGCAAATCGATCCAAGTCTCGGATGATGCAATTGAGAGAAAAGCTTCTTCAGCCACGAGGATCAAAGTCAATTCAAGACTATTTCTAGTGTATCAGACACACTGCAGATGAACTAGCACTTATTAATTCACCTGTCCGTGAAGATGATTTAGTCATCCATATTTTGAATGGAATTGGAGCGGAGTACAGAGAGATCTCTGTTAGAATCAGAGCTAGAGAGAGTCAAATTTCCTTTGAAGAACTATTAGACAAAATGACTGAGTATGGGGGCTTTCTCCAAAGGCAAAATTCAGCTGAAATCACCATGCATACTGCACATGTGGCTCAATGTTTACCTCAAAACATGCAAGCTTATAGAAATTTTTCATCAAATAGAACTAATGGTGCATATGCTCATCAAAAATCAATGCAAAAACGAGGCTACTCGAACTAGAATTCCAAACCAGTTTGTCAAATTTGTGACAAAACTAGTCATACAACCAAGAATTGCTATGAGTTAAAACTTAAAAGTACCAGTTAGCCCTCTGCTCATGTTGCCACATCAACAAATTCTAAGCCTCAGACAAGCTGGCTACTTGACACAAGGGCCTCCTATCATGTAATTGCGGACTTGAGGAACCTTAATCTCAATGAGAAGTACACAAGACCTGATGAATTAGTTATTGGTGATGGCACTGGCTTGCAGGGCTTGTAGATATCACACACTAGTTCCACCTCTTTACCCTCTCCAAACTCATCTTTTACTTTAAATGATGTTTTGTGTGTGCCAAAAGCAAGTAGAAACCTTATTTCTGTCTCGATTCTATTGAATTTTTTCCATGTCATTACCTTGTGAAGGATCTGCATTCAAGACGAGCACCGGTCAAAGGCCTGAGTAGAGATGGGATATACGAGCTTCAGTCAGCAAAACCACTCATCACCAGCAATGCACTTGCTTATGTTGGCACCAAAACTACCTCAAATATCTGGCACCAACGACTGCGGCATCCTTCTTCAAAAGTTTTAAGTTTTTTGCTTAATTCATTTTCCCTTCTGTGTTCTGACAAGTTGTCAAAACGTTTGTGTAATTCTTGCTCATGTAATAAAATGCACAAACTTCCATTTGCTACTTCTTCAATCACTTCTTCTCGCCCACTTGAAGTTATTTATGCTGATGTTTGGGGTCCTAGTTGTATTACATTAATTAATGGGTACAAATATCATGTTGCTTTTGTGGATCACTTTTACAAATATACCTGGCTTTTCCCTTTTAAGCAAAAATCTGAAGTATACATTGTTTTTCTCAATTTTCGAACTGTTGTTGAGAAATATTTTGACAATCCCATTTTGACTTTGTATTCAGATTGTGGGGGAGAGTTTGAAAAGTTGAAATCATGGCTTGAATCTACCGGAATCCAACATCTTCAAACACCTCCCCATACACCACATCATAATGTTGTTGTTGAAAGAAGGCACAAAAGTATTGTAGAGACTGGCTTGACATTACTTCACCAAGCCTCTATGCCTCTCTCTTACTGGTCTTATGCTTTCTTAGCAGCCACATATCTTCTAAACAGACTCCTTATACCAGTGCTTAACAACAAAAGCCCTTTTGAGATGCTTTTTAACCAAACACCAAACTACCAAAAACTAAAGACTTCCAGATGCCTCTATTACCCTTGGCTAAAACCCTATAATTCACATAAGTTAGAGCCAAAATCCAAGCCCTGCATGTTCCTTGGATACCCAAAGCACCAAAGTGCTTATTATTGTCTTAAGCCACACACACAGAGAGTATATACATCGAGACATGTTCTCTTTGATGAGCAGCAATTTCCATTCAGCAAACTCAACTTTTCAGGCTCTCCACCATCTGATTTGCCCTCACCTGTTGAGTCTTATTGTAATATTCTGGTTGCTTTTCTTCTTTACCAAGTGCCATTGCAATTTTAGAAAGCACAAATGCTCCCACAAGTCCCATCTCTCCAGTGCAAGTCTCGGATGTCAGAAATGACAATGAGGTAACAAATTCTCTTTACAGGATATATCACAAAGGCAGAGCTCTATGCTATTCGTACCAGTTTACCACTGGTTTGGGAGCATGGTTATAAAAAAGTTATCATTGAATCAGATTCACTATTGGTTGTCTCCAATTTTCGAAAGCATGTTCATGCTCGTGATCCTCTTTTCCAAGTTATTCATGCTTGTCAGGACTTACTTAGTCAAAATTGTTCAAACGTATCGTGAGGAGAATATGTGTGTGGACTTCCTAGCTTCTTCGGCCTTTCATGGCCCCTTTGAAGCTACGAAACTGGTTAATCCGCCTGGTGGTCTTCAGCAATTGATGGAGGAAGATCTCCTTGAAGTTGCACGGTCTAAGGCCATTGTTTGCTAAAGCGGTCTAAGACCGCTCTTATATAAAGAAAAATAAATAAAGAAATATAATCTTTTTAAATTCCTATGAAAGAACAAAAACATAAACAAATGAAGTGGCTAAATCGCTCCTATCTAAAGGGCAATACACTGGTGAAGTTGAACCTCAAGTAGAAAGCATTCATCATCATCATCATCATCATCAACAACAACAACAACAACAAAAAACTAAGTAGAAAGCAGAAAAAATAACGGAGGGGAAAAACATTCCAGCAATGAAGAATGAGACAGAACAACCTTGGGACAACCCAAACATAAAAGTGAGCCTCATATCCAACAACAAAGGAAAGGGAATTTTGGACCCAATCTAAACAACAAAATAGAGGAAAGAAATGGACCAATTATGGACCAAAACAACACCCATCATGAACAGAAGCAAATCATAATTGTGCCTCATAATTGGCGAATTCGTAGGTTCAATTCCTAATGGATGCATGCCAATGGGACCCTCCAATAAGTCTATCTGTTAAAGTAAAGAATACATAATTACAATTACATAATTTTGAAAAAAAAAAGAATATTTCATTTTTTCCTTTAATTATATTTAATTATATATCATTTTGATTTAATTATATTTTTATATGTCATTTTGATTTAATTATATTTTTATATGTCATTTTGATTTAATTATATTTTTATATGTCATTTTGAATTGACTTTGTATCAATGGAATCTCATCATCTATACATAACGAATTGGTGTGGTATATTATATTCATATCATAAACTAAGTTTTATTAATGTTAGAACTTGAAGCTTTGTCTAGTAGCCAAAGCCTCAAAAGTTCACCCGAAGGGTAGGGGTTCGAATCTTTGCACTCCTTTCCCTTTCCTCTTTAACTGTAATGTTCCTAATGTACCAAAAAAATAGTTTTATTTGATTTGATTCCCTTTACATGATGACCATTAGCTAGCATATTATGATGTCCTTGCTTGTACAAGATTATTTGTGTTATTATGAAAAAAAAAAATTGAAGGCAGAGACGAGAAGAGGTTCTATATTCTACTACCCCAATTTCTAGCAACAAGTGAAGAGAAGAAAATTTTTGTGATGACCAAAAGAAAAAGTTGTAAAAACGATTCAAAAAAGTAATATAGGACAACTTATGAATCAAAGAAGCTAATTTTTTGTTTTTATTTCGTTTTTGTTTTGCTTTTGTTATGTTATCAATTTTTTAAAAACAAAAATACGTTGGATATACAAGTTGTTGTGTGTTTCAAAAAACTAAAAACACCCAAACATGTTTGGTTAGCACAAAATTCAAAATTGTTTCCAACTTTTTTTTTTAAATTAAATTTCTATTTTCATTATTTTTATCAAATCTTTCTGTTTTATATTATACCTTCAAAACTCAAAAGCCTATAACAATAAATAATACTTGATAATTATTATTGTTTTTTAATTCTTTCTTTATATCAAATTTGTTCTTCTTTATACTTTCTAAAGCTATTTTATGTAAATCTTGCAGAAGTTCTTTGCTTCAAATCCAAATCAACTTTCTTCTTTCTCAAGCCCATATGTAAAATCATGATCTTTGAACGTTCGAACTTTAACAAAATATATATGGAACATTTGTGGGTTTTACATGATTTGTGAAAGCTGCTTGCCGATTAAAAACAAAAGAGTTATAGATCAAAGCTATGAATTAAGTTGGTATCTGGCACTTCTCCATTAAACCTTCTGTAAAAACACAAAAAAAAAAACTCTTATTAGGTTATTTTGATTTGGTGGAAAGATGGATGAGTAATAGATTTATTAGGAAGGTTTTACTCTGAAAAATGGGTAAAATGGATTGATGAAAAAACTATTTTGAATTAGATTTGTGATGTTGAGTAAAAAAAAATTTTGGGTTCTTTCTCTTTCTTTCGATCTGTTTGCTTCATGGAATAAGAGAGAGAAAAATGGTTACATAAATGAAAATGGAAGAGAGATCATTTAAAAGAAAGCGAAAATGGGAATAAAAAAACAACTATATGGGTGTCTTGGCTGGGACTCGAAGAATGGTCTCATTAAATGGGGTACTGTAGCTTCATGCTCCATGTTTTTTGTTTCCAAAATATTTCCGAAAATCATGAAAGCAAACTTTTCTTGATTCCACTTTTTTTGGAAACAACTTGCCAAAATTTTTAAAAACAAAAACACCCATCCAAACTTTTTATGTGTTTTGTTTTTAAAAAATGAAAATGACAATAAAAAACCAAAAATGACAACAATGCCAAACAAGCTCTAATCGATTCTCGATAAATGCACCATATTCCAAAATCCAAAGCATTCTGAGTTTGAATCTTTATGGGCTCCATCTTCCTCGCTTTTCTCATTTCATCCATCTATACACATACTAAATATATACATAATGCTCAAAATTAATCAAATTCAACGACCTAATACTCTTAATTATATACTATGTATACTGCGGTCTGCCAATTCCTTTTGGAACTTGGAAGCCTTCTGATTCCAACCTTGAAGATAAATATGCTACAGCCTACACTTGCCATGAAAATTCCAAACTTGTTGTATAGTTTTCTCTTTTTCCATAAGGCGAGCAAGTTTTCTCTTTTCCTCACTTCCTTTACTTTTTTTGCACTTAGCAGTCAGCATATACGTATATGTGGGAGCTGGGAATTAGAGAAACGTGATAAGAAACGAATACACTTTCTCACATGTATATGTACTACTATGTATGGAGGAGATCTTAACGAGATGTTCAAGATTAGGATGCAAGATTTCTCTTCTGTCTGCTTTAGTTGATAAAAAAAGTAAGGATCCAATTAAGATTTAAGATGAGATAATATGAGCAGTTCCAAAACCTAAATGTGGGAATAAGTGAAATGTGATTTCCTCAAAAGACAATCCTAATAAGTGGCAAAAAAGGTAAGTTGGACTCGTCAAACCCAATCATTGCAAATGCTTGAAACTCACATTGCTTTGTGCAGACGGGAACTCTTTTCTTTTAAGAATCTTGATGCTT
Organism: Corchorus olitorius; assembly: GCA_001974825.2. Classification (NCBI taxonomy): domain Eukaryota; kingdom Viridiplantae; phylum Streptophyta; class Magnoliopsida; order Malvales; family Malvaceae; genus Corchorus; species Corchorus olitorius. The sequence continues at coordinate 54,641 of AWUE01014901.1, read as the reverse complement.
GAGCTCTTCAGTCTTCTCTTGATGTTAACCGTTTTCTTGTTATCTGGCTACCCATTTGCCATTTCTTGCCGGCTATTTCACTTTGCTTCTCTTTATCCCAAAAAAGCAAAAACCAAAGTAGACTCTTAAACCCCACTTCAATGTTTATTCTATCTTTTTGTTTCTTCCATTCTATCTGCCCTCTCTCTCTATATATATATATGGTTCACACTCTTATAACCTGATCTCATTCTCCATTCAGTTTCTTTCCAATATTCATTCGATTCTCAACTCATCATATTATAATTCTTGTTTCTTTATTTAGCTAATTGTTTTTCTTTCTTCAAACATCAATCATTGCTGCAATCATCAACAAATCTTCGAGAAAACAGATTTGTTCAACTTCATGGAGGTACATTAATAGTAATTAACTATTTAATATATGTATAATGTATTAGTATTTCTTTTGCTTTGCCTTGGTCTTGTTTTATAATGGACGTGCTTGCCTGTTATTCATAATTCTGCATAACATATATAGGCTGACCACTTTTTTTCTCTATACTATAATGTTTCTTATTATATGATCAAATTGAAGGAGGATTTGCAGGATTTTTCCTAGTTGTATTCAGTAATATTTAAGTAACCTGAATACCTGATGATGTAATTAAGAAACTCAAAATTACAGAAAAATATATCCTAGCTATAGAATAATACATTTAGATAATGTCCAGTATTAATTATTTTATTATATAATTAATGGTATATATAACATGGTTTTCAAAGAATATTGAATTTAATTTTATATTTATATGATGTGATGTGTGCAGAGTGTGGAATTGAAGGTGGAGATGGTTGGATTACACGAAAAAAGACTGAGGAAATGCCTCTCAAAGCTTAAAGGTAAGTTTTGGGTTTTAAATCTACATATTAATGGAAGCAACAAAGGGAAACAAATAATGAAAAGAAGTGTTTGATGAAAACAGGAATAGAGAAAGTAGAAGTGGACGGAAACAGTGACAAGGTGATAGTGACGGGATACGCTCACCGTAACAAAATACTTAAAGCCATAAGGAGAGGCGGTTTAAAAGCAGAGTTTTGGTCCGCTCATAATGAGTTTCTTAATGCTTATGCCGTCGCCACTGCAAGTAATTACGGCGCTTTCAGATTCAACAACTTCAACTTCTTTTGACCCTTTTTTGTACTTTTTTTATCTGGGATTTACATTTACATGTTCCCCAAGACTCAAAGTTGTATTTATGTTTACATTTCATCCATATCAAAATTTTGTAGCTTTCGGTCAGAAGCATTACTCTTTAGTTTACAGGGATATGATTTTTTTTTGGCATCATAATATAATATGATAAATGAGAGTACTATTCTTGCACTTAGTGCCACACCTCTTCAAGTTGCATTATTATTATCATTTAATTTAACTAAAGGATAAAGGAAAATTAAATAAATAAAACGTTTCCATTTAGCCTTGATTTAAGATAGAACCTTTTCAAAATCAGTTCAATTCGGATGTAATAGGTCAAATGAGGGGTACAACATTTTTGTGGGATTAGTTAGGACTGGTGACAAAAAATTATGCCCCTATTTAACAAATTATTTCAATTGAATTGATTTTGAAATGTCTTGACCCAATCAACCAAATTAGAAAGGTCTACATCGATTACATAATAGTAAATAAATTAAGCCTAAATCATTTAAAACGTTTTAGCCTCAATTGAAAAATTAGGCCAAAAAAATATCAACGTGGCAGAGCACAGTGACAGCAGCAGCCACGGGGCAGCGGCATGGGAAAGGCAGAGTCGGAGTCCCCCAACTCCCAATTGCGCTATAAGTGAGTGAAAGAGGAGTAGCCATTGCCCATTGCCATCCCCATTTTGAGAGCAGCAGGAAACAAATAAAAAATGCACTTGAGTGAAAACGAGGGCATCGAAGGCAACACCTTCGTGGTCACCGGTGGCCTTGGCTTCGTGGGTTCCGCCCTCTGCTTGGAGCTCCTCCGCAGAGGTGCTCGCCAAGTTCGCTCCTTTGACCTCCGATCTCACTCTCCTTGGTCCCAGCTCCTCGCCGACCGCGGCGTTCGCTGCATCCAAGGTCAACGCTTTTCTTCTTTCTTTTTCCTTTTCCATCTTCTATGCGTTTCTGCTATTCTATCACTACCCCTTTTGGGGGGTCAAAACAAATTCTTCTTCATTCATAGATCCACTTAACTTTCTGATTCCTAGACTCTGATTTGCCACTCTTTGATTCTTATGTTAGCTTTAGTTCATTCTGCTTGAAATTTTTTTTATATATTTACTAAAACTGCTATAGAATTTGGTAGGCTACTACAATTCCCCTCAAATACCAAAAGATGGAAAATGTTTTATATTGCTCAGTTGTACTGTTTCCTGTGATTAAATTGTTTTCCAAGTAGCTTAGAATGTAGAAATCTGCAATGAAGCAATTCCAGGCTTGGATTTTGTGTAATGACTTCATCTTAAATTACTGGTCTTGAGATGCCAGGAGCTCCCTATATGGTTACATGATCAAGTGTGCCTTCCCTCCATTATGGATAGATTTGTGCGTCTAGGTACTTACCAGCCATAAATTTTGTTATAACAGGTGATCTTGTCCTAAAAAAAGATGTTGAAAATGCTCTTCGTGGTGCCGATTGTGTTTTCCACTTGGCTTCATATGGCATGTCAGGGAAAGAAATGCTTCAGTTTAGTCGCGTCGACAAGGTCAATATTGATGGAACTTTGCATGTCCTTGAGGCTTGCCTTGGATTTGGGATCAGAAGGCTTGTTTACGTTAGCACATATAATGTTGTGTTTGGGGGGAAGGAGATTGTGAATGGCAATGAAGCCTTGCCATATTTCCCTATTGATGATCATGTTGATCCATATGGGCGAAGTAAATCAATTGCCGAACAGTTGGTTCTTAAGTATAATGGTCGCCCATTTAAGTAAGTGAATTGAATTGCAATAATACTTAAGGCTATAAGTCTTTTCAGCTGATTGGATTTTAGACATCAATCAAATGGTACAAGAAATATGTTTTAAGTTATAATGTTGCATTATATGATGTTATTAGTTGACATGCATGTGTAATCTACTTAAAATGACTAGAGGCACTCTAGTAGAGGGGATGATTTAAATTGCTCTTTCCAACGAGTTTGAATTCTGCAGTTGCTACTGACAGTGGCTTTTCTGCACTGGTTTTGCAATTTCTGCACAATGCCAAATGATTTAACATGGACAATGCTTTGCTCACAGGGAGAATATTGGAAAATGTCTTTATACATGTGCCGTCCGTCCAGCTGCTATTTATGGACCAGGGGAAGAGCGACACCTTCCAAGGATAGTATCTCTGGCAAAGTTGGGTTTGGTGCCATTTAAAATAGGTGATGCTAATGTGAAAACAGACTGGGTTTATGTGGATAACCTGGTACTTGCGCTACTATTGGCAAGCATGGGGCTTTTAGATGATATTCCTGGAAAAGAAGGACGCCCAGTTGCAGCTGGGCAGCCGTACTTCATATCTGACGGTAATTAATAGTGAATTAGTGACTCGTTCATTGTTTTCCTTTTTTTATTTTTCCCTCATGGAACCATTTTTTATGGCATCCATTGTGACTATATATTCTATCAACTTAAAGATTTTAATAAACAGGTTAAACTTAAAATGCTATGCTAATTTGGTTATATACTAATTCATTCACAGGGTCTCCTATCAACACCTTTGATTTCATCCAAACATTTTTAAGAAGTTTAGATTATGACTTACCAAAATCCTGGCTTGCTGTTTCCCATGCTCTTATTCTGGCAAAGATTTTCTGGACTGTATACACAATGTTGTATCCATTTTTGAATGGGTGGTGGCTTCCTCAACCCTTCATTCTCCCTGCTGAAGTACACAAGGTTTGCTTTATGTCTGGTTCCTCTTCCACCCGCAGCCCTTTCTCTAGTCTACTTTATGTTTATTTGTGTGAAAAGGAAGAAGTTGAAGCAGTATCAAGAAAAATTTCTTCGTACTGTATCATAAATGATGAACTTGATGCATGTTGACAGGTTGGTGTAACCCATTACTTCTCAATCCTTAAAGCACAGCATGAGCTTGGGTATGTTCCTATGGTGAGTCCTCGTGAAGGCATGGCTGCAACTATTTCATACTGGCAGGATAGGAAAAGGAAAAGTTTGGATGGACCTACAATATACACTTGGGGAGCTGTTATGATTGGAATGATTTTACTTTTTGCTTGTGGTTGGTTCCCAGGACCTGTGCCACTTAGATCTCTCGCACTTTTCCTCTACCGATCAATATTTGGAATAAGGCTAGCATTTTGCTTAGCTATGGCAGCACATATTGTAGAAGCCATATTCGCATGGCGCCTAGCAAAAAGAGTGGATCCTGTTAATGCAAGAGGATGGTTCTGGCAGACTTTTGCTCTTGGGTACTTCTCGTTCCGGTATTTGTTGAAGAAAGCAAAAAAATAGTGCACGCATTGCTTTTTATTTTGTGTTATTCTAGTGCACTTATGGTTAAAAATACCTCAGGCTTGGTAGAGAATGTTTTTAAAGGGAAACTCTAAACTTTGTGAATTTTCAGCCGAGTTAGGAAAATGTAATGGCCAATGGAACAGAAACGTGAGGCAAATATATTCTCCAAATTAGAGAGATGGAGTGTTAAATTACTACTCCGTTGTTTGACAAGACCCATTGTTCATATTTATTTGTCATCCTCAAATACCAAGAAACCTTTAAATTTAAGTTACATTAATTTAAAATGGTTAATTATATTTTGAATGGTCATCAGAAAAAAAATTTGCATCAATACCATCTGCATGGTCATGGATATGAACACAGATAAATTCAACAGGCTGTGATGGGTAACAAAAGCAGCAAGAAGGGAAGTCAAACTAACTCACCATCTCAGCCTAAAACACCTAGCTAACTGCATTCGGCATTTTAATCTTCACTACTAGAATCGCCCTACAAGTTACGGGCGCAACAACGAGCGCCCCTAGAGCCCAATCGGCCCTTTCTAGCTATCCAGCAACGATCATAACTGATAACAGAGTATCCTGTACTCTTATTCTACTTCATTCACACAAACAAAGCTTAATTTACAACAAGATGATTCCTGCCTATGTTGAATACTGAAGACTAAGTGAACATAACACAAGAGCCCATGCCTAATACTACACAATTAGCTCAAGTCTAAAAAAGTTAAGCAGAATTTACTTCCATGGCAAGTTTGACATGCCTTGTGGGTTATTGTTATTGCAGGCTCCTGTGCTTTGATTAAGTGGGCTACTGGGCCCACCGGAGGACTCACTTAGAGTACCACGGGATGGTGGGCTGACCGCCCCCGTTGGCACACCACCGCCTTGACCATGCTTTGACAGTGCAGATAGAGGTTCTGTCTGGTATGCTGATTTTGGTTCCTTCCGACCATCCGCCATAAAACTACCCACGACCACCTGCAAGGAACATGCGTCTTAGTATTCAGCATATAATTTAGTAATAATACACTCGTGTATTGAAGCAAAAGCCAATAGCAGCAGTAGGTCTTATGTTTACATGACACTCATGTGTAAGCATATCATCGTAGTAAGAGAAAGCCTAATGAAAAATTCTCAGGGAGCCACTGTCCATTACTCCACCCTCCAAAATTCGCCGTTGGAGTGTACCAGCTTGATGTTGGTAACTCATACTTGACCAGTTATTCACATTTTGAAAAAAAAAAAAAAACCAGAAAACAAAAAAGCTTTAACATGAATCCTTTTATTCATAATACTATTACTAATGTCTAATGCAGTATTTAATAATAACATCAATCAAAACATTTATCGGTCTTGAAGTCTGAAAATGCTAACATCACTAGCATTGAAGACAGAAATTTTTGCTTCCCAGTGTATATTTCAATTCATTACTGTACATTGCATGATTCTTAAAAGATCCAAAAATAGGCAATATTAGAAATTTTTGTGAAAACATGATCCAGTAAAATATAAAAGAGAATAAACCTGAACAGGAGAAGCAGCCATTAGAAGGCCAGCTACCCCACCACCTAAAACACGACCATCTGGGCCGGACAACGACACACTTAACCCTCCAGTTCTGCTCCGCTGACCACAGTTTTCTGACAGAAGAAATGAACCAGAAAGGGATAGAATTTCAAATCGCCCCTGCACCATCAATGGAACAGAAACATAATTAATGCCATCAAAATGAGATATTTCAACATAATGCAATACTTTCACTTTATAAGGCTTTGGAATATATGTAAAAATATATGGCAAATTATATAATACACCGGCGGTGGAGTTTAGCAGACTACACAAGCGGGTCCTAAAGGGTGACATGTGTCCTCTAGGGACTAGATTGAAATATTTAAAACTTAATTAATTCAAAAAATGGACATGTGTCAACTCCATAACCCGCTTGTGGAGTTCAAAATTTACACCGCCGGTGTATCAAATAATTACCCAAAATATATATCACTGTTGATCAAAATTCAATACTGATTCATTTCATATAATTGTCTTTCATTATAAAGTTCACCTCATGATATGCATCCAGTGTTAAATTTGTGTTAGAGATTTAAGTTTCCATTTGATATGAGGAAGTTCCATTTCTGAGCCATTTGTAACATTGATTCTAAAACTCGTCAAATAATTTGATAATACATTCATAATATTTAACAAATATTATAATAAGATGTTTTGCTTATTGTTCATAGGTAAAGCTCTCAATATCTGAAGTAGGTTAGTGGTCTAACTCTAAAGTTAAAACCTAAAACAAAAGATGAGAACAATAAAAAGACATCAACTTAATTATCTATATATCACAAACCTCATAAGTTACAGTCCCACCGGATGTTGCTGGCTGGCGAAGAGTAACATTTGATATGGCTCCATTTGCTGACAGGATACAAACAGCTCTTGGACCATGCTGAGAAAATGACATTATTTTTGAAGATATATCCTGTAACACCACGTGGAGACATAAAAAGTTAACTTAAGATTACCCAATTAACTACAATTACTGTATCAAGAAAACAACAAATATATTGCATATGCTTGTAGAATGTTAACACAGTAAAATCTAGAATGGTGCATGAAGTGCCTGTGCCAGCAAAACAAAAGAATTATGATTCTTTAAAAAAGGGTTTAATTAATGAAAAAAAGGGGGGAAATTAAACCTCCCATCCACTGTAGTTTTATGCACAAATTAAAGTAGACATGAAATTAACAGGAAACCCCTGTGTCCTTGACCACATTAAGGGATGTCAACAGTTCATAAATATCATCATGAAGGATATAAGGTGATTCATTCCCATTTTCGACTGGTTCATTTTAACTTGCGTCTGTATTCTGAAATTGCCAATCACAAGCATTATCCAAATTTGAACTTTATGCCATGATTTCTTTGTCATTGTCATGAATTTCTGTTATCAGAAAAGGAATTCTGAGAAAATGATAACTTTCCCAAATTTGGCATTATAATGATCACATTCAAAATTAAATTAATTATTGACATTACCCTTTATTCTTGAATCAATATAGGTCTGATCAAAGAAAAAATTGCAAGTAAAACATATGGGGAAAAAAAGAGCAGAGAAATAAAACCTTGCACCAATATTTGAACTAAGCAACTAGATGAACAATGAACAAACAGTTATTTATAATTGGCATGCAAAGGAATATGCTGAAGTAAGTAAAATACTTGCTAATAAAGAAATTAGAATCTTGTCCAAAGCAAAAAAAATTATTGAGAATAATGACGAGAGCAACGAGTGATGTTTAAACCTCTCCGGCTTTAACAGTGATAACATGTGGTGTAAACCCAACTCCTGGTGATCCTGCAAAAACACAGCCCTCTAAGTAAAGCATATCACTTTAGTCTTTAGAAACACAAACACACAAATATAACTTTCACATTTATGCTTTATTTTGAGAAAGAAATTTAAGGAGAAAGGAACAAAATGTTGTAACTATAACAATAAAGCTGTAATAATCATAGTAAAAAATAGATACAGTATTTCAGTATTAATAATAAATTAAAGAAGAAAAGAAACACATTGGAGAAGTAATATATATGAATGGCCATGGCAACACGAAACAAACATGCATTAAATAAATTAAGGAGAAATGAAGGTAAAGGGAAATAAGAAATGGAAGAAGGCAGCAGTGGAAAAACTGCGAATGAGAATTAGTTAAGTGAAAGGAGGACAGGAAAGAAGCAAGGGCATATAAGTAATTTTGAGGGACAAGAATCTTAAGTCAGATCGAACAGATCCCAACAAGACATGTTCCAGCAAAAACCAAATCCTCCTATTTCATTTTTTATATTACACACACAATATGATCTCATAATTATATAAAAATAAATAAAGTATACTCTTTTTGTAAGAAAGAAATAAAATACAAAATGAATTACTCGGCTATCTCATTTTCTGTCAGAACTCAGAACTAATAAAAGATACTAATAAATAAATAAATAAAAATTGGTGCCAAAAAATAAATAAATAAATAAAAATTCATGAGACTAGCTATAGCTTTACATCTCTAAAACTAAAACTGGACTTCCAAAATCAAAGTCCAAAGTAGAGTATGAAACATTCCTAATAATTTCGTCAACGTGGCATACGCAGGAAACAAAACTCATCAAAGCTAAAAAGACATTGTTAGTAACTAAAGAAGATTTAGTTATTGGGTTTTGGAGAGTACCCAATGCTTCAAGTTGATGCTTTTTGGTGGAACCAGGTGGCCTTCCCCTAGCTTTCTTAATCGAAGTTGGTGACTGTCCTCCTGATTGTGAAGGAGGAGGATGAGGAGGGCCACCACCATCGGCGGCACCACCACCAGGAAGAGTCGGAGAGAATCCTCCACCGTTAGGTTGGGAAACACTGACAGGTGAAGGAGTTGGTACAAGAGCTAATGGCATGGCCCCCTCGGGCCCATACTTCCTGGGCCTCCCTCTCTTCCTCTTCAAAGGCTCGCTACTACCCATATTCATATTCATATTCATATTGAGAGCTTGCACCTGCACTTGCCCTTGACTCCCCGGGGCCCACCTGTTGACCCCTCGGCTCCACCTCCGCCGCCGCCGCCGCTAGATTGCGGCTGGTATGTAGGTGAAGAGGCAGTGACCGGCTTGTACATAGCTGTCCCGTCGGCACTAAAGCCTAAACGCATGCTCTGTAACATCGGCTGTGAATTTACCGGACTCTTCTGTTGCATGCCCAAGCTGTAGGGCTCTCTAGTCGTCATCACTCCCGTCTCAGATCCCGACATTTTCTCCTCTTCTTCGGTTCCTGTACTGAAATTCCATACACCCCAAATTAAGCCCTTTCACTTCCTTCCTTCCCCTCTTACTCTGTTTTTAGATCATGAAGCAGAGGAATAAGAAGAAGAGAGAAGTCATTTTTTAAACAGCAAAAAAATAAATAAGATATAGTAATACTGAACTGATCTGACTGAGTCTAAGTGGAGGGAAGTAATTATTGTTGAAAAGGAACTCACTCACTGACTGTTTTGAAGTTTGAAGTAGAGATTTCTGGAAATGATTGTATATGAAAAGGACTTGCAGTTTTCAACTTGCAGCAGAGTTGAAATAATTCACTGAAAACATAAGCTTACTCTTAATTCCCATGCTCAAAATCTACAGACAATCTACTCAAAACCCCCCAAATTAAAACCTCAATAATTGCAACCCTTTCAGTTTTAATCCCTAAAGCCTACACTCACTTCCATTTTCCTTGACAAGATCAAGCTTCAATTCTCTTTTTCTCTCTTTTTTTTAAATAAAATAAAATTAAAAAATTATGGCAAGAAAACCAATTGGAATTTCTGTATTGTACAGAGAGAAGTAATTTTCCAGACAATTTTCATTTTCCGAAATTTTTACAGTTGAAGAAAATAAAAATATATAATAAAAATATATAATAATAAAAATCTATAAATATATGAAATATCCAGTAAAAACACAGAAAAAAATAAGAAAAAGAGGAGAAAAAATCCAAAAATTTCCAGTAAACTTACCGATAAATAAGGGAAAATTCGGAGATAAAGGTGACGGGGGAGAAGCAAATTTAGGGTTGGGAAGGAAAAAAGAGCACAGCAAACGACTTTTTGTAAAGGAAAATAAATTGTTGTGAAATCTGAATATATTTACTTAATAAAAGTATTATTTTATTTTAGATATTTAGTATTAAATTTAATTAAAATTTAGGGTTTTTCTTTTCCTTTTTTATCCCTTGCGTCCTTAGGGTGCTTTAATTATGAGGGAAATAAAAAAAAAAAAAAAAGCAGGGAAAAGAAAAAGCAGCTAATTTGGTTGTTGCCATTCGTACAAAAAAGATAAGTTAATTATTTTGCATTTACTCCAACGCCCTTCATTACTTGCTCGCTCCCTTTTTTCTGAACTAATCTTAAACGAATCCACCTCACACATTTTTGTACGCGCTTCTTTTAAATGCCACGTGGATTAAGGCTTTAAAAAACCCTCAAAATCCTAGCTGTAAACCATAGAGAGCGAGTAGGGTATTCTTGTAGACCTTCTGAGGGTAGGGAAGAATTTATGCCAGTTAAGTATACTGGTTGGGTTGGATTTATTATGTTTATGTTGTAAGTATTGTTCTGTTTGTATATATACAAGGCAAATTATATAATACATAGGCGGTGGAGTTTAGCAGACAATATAAGTGGGTCTTGAAGGGCGACATGTGTCCTCTAGGGACTAAATTGAAAGATTTAAAATTTAATTAATTAAAAAAATGGACATGTGTCAACTCCACAACCCGTTTGTAGAGTCCAAAATTTACATCGCCGTATATCAAATAATTACCTTGTTTGTTTTTTTTTTTAGAATTTTCCTTTCCAAGTTTTCTTCTTCTTCTTCTTTTTTTTTTTTACGCTTTCTTCTTCTTTTTCTAGTACTTGAAAAAAAAAAGAAAAATTTGAATTTCAATATTGGAATTGTAAGTAGAACACTAAACACTTTACCTCCATATTTTTTCATTGATCTTCACCTCCATATTTTTTCATTGAAGAATCTTCATTGATGTATAATCAATTGCCAATTTACTAAGACTTGAATTCAGGATATAATATATATCATATGAATTGAGCTAATAATTTTGGTGTATTAAGACGGTAAAATTAAGGACAAATAGCATTTCTAGTCTAGTTATAAAATATATGATCATTCATTTTTCTTTGCCGGGTTTTGTGTTGAAATTAAGCACTAATAATTTTTTTTTCTTTTTTGAGGGTTGGTAAGAAGTTGTTGGTCCATAAACACAATTATACCATAATATAATTAAGATTTTATAATAATTAAATAAAAGTAAAAATTAACGAGTGACAGTTGCACCTTTTTATCACACTTTCTAACCCATTCTTATCAATCTCTTTCTTTGTTCACTTGCATAAATTAGGCTAAATGTTCAAATTGGTCTCTTACATTTACAAAAATATCAAATATGGGCTTAACATTTTAATTTGATTAATTAAGTCCTTAACATTACCTAATCGGTCCAAATCAATCTCTGGCATCAAATTGACAACTTAATAACATTGAGACTTAAATTGACTTTAGGGACTGCTTTGAGACGATTTTACAGTGTTAAGAACTAATTTGAGCCGATTTTTCCAATGTTAGGGTCTTAGGGACTTAATTAACCAAATTAGAAAGTTAGGCCCTTATTTAAATATTTTCGTAAACGTTAAGACCAATATGAGCAATTAGTCCATGTTAAGCTACCATCTTTTATCCATTAATCATTTCTCATATATGGTATTTTGGATCCCATAAAGGTGTTTTTAGTAATAAAGGTTAATTGTTCAAATTAAAGTACAACGTTTCAATTTAGATCTAATTTGGGTATAACATTTTAATTTGGTTGAATGGGGGTTAAACATTTCAAAATTGGTTTAATTCAGGTGAATCCATCAAATTGAAGCATAACCTTTTGCCTCCAATCCTAACTAATCCCACGAAAAGGTTGTGTCCTTATTTGACGGATTGCCTTGAATTGAACTGGTTTTGAATCGTTTAGCGCCCAATCAACCAAAATAAAAGGTTCTATCCCAAATTAAGGCTAAATTAAAATGTTTTGGCCTAAATTGAGCAACTAGCCCTTGATAATTGGCAATTAAGTGTGTGTTTGGTATAGAGTGGTTTGTGAAAAATCTTTGATTTGATCATTTTGTTTTATTCCCCATTGTCTCCATATAATTGTCTCAAAAGGAGAATACTTTTTTGCCTAGCATAGTTTTACCGCCTAATAAATAAGATAGGAATTTAATTCCAAATTTAGCACCTAGTTACGAGAGTTTTACAGAATAAATCCTAGATTTTAGGATATTATTGAATATAATTTTAGAAATTATAGTAAGTTTTTCAATAACAGGTCAGGCCAGATATTCAAATAGTAAAATTTAGGCAGGGTAAGTAGCATTACTAGTCTAGATTAAGAAAATAGTTATTTTACTAAAATTTATACAAAATTTAATTCACTTTCCCAAATTACCTACAATTTAGTTGGTTTAGTTAATCTTATAAGAATTATTATCCCATCCACCATCAGTGGAGTTTAGCAGACTGCATGTGCGGGTCTAGAAGAGTGACATGTGTCCTCTTAGAGACTAGATTGAAATATTTAAAATTTAATCAATTCTAGAATGGGGTACATGCCAACATTTTAACCCGCTTGTGAAATCTAAAAACTCCACCGACGATGTATCAAATAATAACTCATCTTATAACCATTACATTTAACGAGTTTTATATTTTTAAAGAAGGGTAAATATGTCTTTTTAATACGTTGGGACAAATGAAAAGGTACAGTGGATTGAGACAATTATATAGGGACATTGGGGTAGAAAATTTAGACAATGTTTTAAGATAACAAAGGTAATGAGATCTTTACTTTGGAGAATGATATGATTACAATCATATAAGATGTTGCAAAAGTTTTATCACTACTTCTAATGCAACTATTAAACTTTTTTTTTCTTTCTTCTGGCCATCAACTATAAAAGATTAATTTGACGATTTTATATTTAACTAGGTCCTTACTCGCGCGCTTCGCTGAACGGGCTTGTATGTGTGTGTGTTTGTTTTTTCAAGTTGCAAGGCATAAGTTAAACATATCTGACATGCGTAAAGCATAGTAGTATTACATGTATTAATCATGAGGATCTACTATTAATAAAAAACACAATATTAAACATAATATAGCTGAAGTAAATGACAGTGTTCATGTGAAAAGTTCATCAGTGTCAACATGAACTTAGAAAAGGTAGAACATGATCTCTCTATGCTGTTGTATCTACAATCATGCAGTAAATTGAATTTAATTATGATTTTATGTTTGCAGCAAGTAACGTGTAATAGAGTCAACTACATAGTAAAAGAAATATTTACATAAACATTTAGAGCATTGGTAAAAGGTGTCGGCGCTGCATATGCTGTGGGAGGGATTCTGTCTGCAAAATAAGGCAGAATTAGCCTTAGTGAAGGACTATACAGAAACTAAATACACTATAATTGGCAACATATTCAAAATTAGTTAAACACATCAGAAGAATGACGTTACAATTTCTGCGAGATATACAGTATGTAAACAAACAGAGCATTTTACTCAGATCTGGCTTTAGGGGCATAAAACTAAAAGGAGCAAAAAGTGTTTATGAGAGTTAATAAAGTTAGAAAAACCTCTGGTCAATAAGCTTTGAAATTAACAAATCCAACACATCTATAATCTGTAAAACATTCCAAGCTTGAAATATGATTTTTTCAAAGGATTTTCTGGTATGGAATAAGTTTATTGGGGACCCATTTTTTCCAATATTGGCTTAAACCTTAGAGCCTAGAAATGGCTATATAAAGAATGTCCATAGCAAAAGAAAAGAATATAGTTCCTATCTAACTTGACACGATTGATGTTTGGTTCAAGGATTCACCAAACAGTCCCATATGCTTTGCAATAGTTGCAAACTACCAAATTTTCGTTTCACCAAAAAAAAAAAAAAACTACCAAATTTTCAACTCGTTCAACAAACAGTGACTGTCTCTGCTTGGAAGACAGAGTTAAAGAATTGAAACCAAATCATGAAATTAATTCTTACTATTACTTAATGACTATTATGAGTGAATGAACAACAATTATTTCCTTTACCTTGCTAGTGCATCTCAAAAGGAGGGATTGAAGTTTCGAAACATCTATTTATTTCTCAATGGTGGTGCCAACTGCAGTACTTAACAATAGTCAAAAGGAAATTGCAGTGGTATCAAGCAAATTAACTTTAGTCTTAATTTGTTGCTCAAGTGTCACTCTTGAAGCCTGATGATTTGAGCACATATATAAATTGGAGAGCATTTGTTAAGTAGATAAGATAGCTACTATTGTAGGATGCAGACAATAGTACTTGCATTTGCTAATAGCTCATGTAAGGTACTATTCCAAAACTTCTCTACTCTATATATTTTTTACACGATAACTTGAATCAATCAAAACACAAGTCGAAAATAAGATGTAGATATAAATAAATAATCTGACATGTAAGAAAAATTAGTAAAACCTGCTTACCAAGCATTTGGAAAATTTGAACCTAAGTTGTGAATCATGATCATTTGGTTTGCTAACCCATTTGCGTTACCTGCAAAAAAAGATAGTTTTAACTATATTGAAATAGCTATAAAGAACTCAAACTAATGGTGATTAACTCTGAAAAACAGAGTAATTGCAAAGATAGAAAGATTGAAACCATTGTCCTTCTACCTTACTAATTAGCAAGAAAAGAATAGGGTGTAAAAGATTGCCTTTTCATTATGGTTTTTGTTAGTCTGACATTTGAAATCCAAGTTCCAAACCAAATGTAGGACCTAAACTATATAAGTTAGAGTCTCTTGCCTATTGCTTGCATTACAATATCAATATATGCATTTCTTAAAGTAAACAAAAACCATGGGAGAAAACTTATCTTTGTTTGAAATAAAAAATAGTTAAAAAAGAATGGATATGCATGAGTACCATGAACAGAGGCAACAACCTGTATGCACTTAATCACATTAATGACAGTTCTTTCATCTCTTCCAATTACACTCCTTTAGGTCCATCCTTTGCAGTAACTTTGAGATGCCAAGCTCATGGCCTGCATTTCAAGAACCAATTAAAAGTTAAACATAAAACCATTTTTTGTGGATCAAATGCAGGGAAATTTGGAGATTAGACATAAAACACGTATAATAATCTAATTATAATTTACTTCACTTATAACTGGACTTAAAGGTGAGAAAGCCTCATACTAAGTTAAAAAGGAATGAAATCGAACAATTTAGGCAGCAAAATTGAGTTTGCAGAAGCTTTTATCACCACAGATGGCATCAACTGTTCTGGTTTGTTGGGATTCCTAATAAGGTTGGATATAAAAACCCTCAAACTGAATTTTTTAATCTATAATATCTACAAAACACAGGCCAGAAAAAGAAAGCAGAAATCGCAATTGTGATTAAATGGAGAAAGGAAGCACAAATCGATAGAAACCAAGAACCTGAATTGGACATTAATCGTTGGGTCTGAAACAAGAAGAGAAGAGAGACACTAAGCCATCCATGGCACGTGTATATGCCATCAAGAGTTATCTGCAACATAAGAATTGAGCAAAATTGGTTATGATAACCCCAACAGAGATAACCGAAAGATGAAGAAAAAACAACCCAAAACAGAAAAAAAAACCATGAAAAGAAAAAAAAAGACATGCAGATGGGAAAGAAAGAAGATGAAGAGAAGAAGCAGAGGGAGAATAGGGATTAAGAGAACAAAACCCAACAGCTGTAAACCCCAAATCATCACAACCAACAGCTGTAAACCCCCAAAATCATCTGACTCAAAACCTCTTCAAGCCCAGCAAACAGTTGTCCCAAGCATATAGCTGATTCATAATCCATTGAAGAAAACGCAGAAACCAAACTCATGGACAGTTTAGACCAGCTTAAACAGTGACTAAACTCATGAAATGAATTGAAATCAAGTCTTTAGAGCGGGTTAACAGGGTTTTCACTTCCTCTTCTTATTGTTTTTCATAATTATAATTATTTTTCCTATTTATATCAAACATGGTGATTTAAAATCACTCCTAATTTATATTGTCTCACCAAACATGATAATTTACTATCACTATTAATTAAACTTGCATTGTGTTAGATTTGATTTGACCTGTCAATTCGTGTTTTGTGTCGTGTTTATATAGGGTGTTAACAAGTAATGTGCATGATACGAACAAAACGTCAAGGTCTTGAAACACGAATATGGACCTGTTTATTTAACAAGTATAGCAACATGAAACCTGTTTATACGATTAAGGCGTGTAACAAGTCAAAACACAACACGACACGTTCAACACGTTTAATCTTCAAATATTTCAATTTACATAATTAGACCTAGCAATGTTTAATTTCAAGGCATAGATATAAATTATCCACAAAAATCATTCTCATAGCAAAGTAGCTAACATAAATAGTCCATTATCTAAAAAAAAGTACTTTAAAAGTCTACATTAGTTGTTTTGAATCATTTGAACAGTACTTTAAAAGTCTAAACTCAAAAATTTGAATGTAAGGGAGTAAACGCCACAACGGCAAAGGGAAGGAAGAAAATTAGAGAAAAATTAGAAATTTGGAATTGGGACAGGGTATATATATTATATATCATTTTTAGTGACTATGGAAATTACTTAATGGCCAAATTGAGGATTAATGTGGTGCCTCCTTTTGGTTTTTTTTGGTATTTTCTCACTTTTCGGGTGACTAAAAAGGCCCTCGGTGAATTTCCTCCCTTACTTTTCCTGTTGCCTTTTTTGTAATTTACTATTTTTATATTTATGATTAAGTGTGTTTTAATTACATATTAATTGTGTGTGGATATTAGGACTTACCGGTTCAACTCCTCTGTTGGAATTCCAAAGGATTGGTGTTATAAATGTATCTGCAATAATGGTTGATTCATGGGTAAACTATTTGGGTGGGTTTCTTCTTCCCTAACATTCCTCTGAATTGGTTTCACATGGATTCCATTCTGTTTCCTAAAATTTCCAGGTGGACGTTGATAAGATCCTTCTATTTAATTTAGCAGCGCCTTAGGATGGCATAACCTGAAGTGGGGAGTTTTCACTTCTCACCGCAACATTTTGAGGTAAATCTGGATTTATTTGTTGATTATATTATTTGATACTTAAATTTAACATTTCCTTATTCCTCTTTTATTTTACAAAAAGTTTTTTTTTATCATTTGATTTTCTTTTTATTGAGGTTTCTATTAGTTGCTTATGTTTACATTTCCAAAAGCACAGTTAGTCAATGCTAAGTACAATCATTTTGTGATGCATTGTGTAATATGCTCCTACAATTGCTCTCAACTAATTCAATTTTCCTATGACAACTATACATGCTCATTGACTACAAAAAATTAGGCCTTATGCAAAAGTCAAATTCTTCCACCTACCCGAGTTCATTAATTTAACAATTGCAATTAAGATTAAAAAATGACCGCAGCGTAATATGATCTTTTAGATAATCAACATGCATTTCAAGCAACAATTAATATTAGCTTTATTTTGATGAATTATCTACAGATGGAGGAGTAGAATATCAGCTTTATTTTGATGAATTACCTAAAGATGGAGTAGAATTTAGGTAATGCACTTTAAGAATGAAAGAGAGGTCATGTGTTTTGCTTTATATGTGCGAATTATTTGTTTCGATGTATGAGTTCCTCCTAACTGATTAACTTACAGCCAATATCTTCTTACCAACTGACTTAAACAACTACAAAAAATATAACCTAATAAGAAGATGACTGCAGCGCAAGCGCATGCCGCCCTGCTTGTATTATATTATTATTAGGGTTTTAATGTTAGGCGTGCCTGAAACGTATCGTGTAATAGGTACTCGTGTTGTCGTATAAAACTTGTTACTAGAGCGTATTAGTTGTGTTTTAAATGTGTTAATCGTGTTTGGACACGATTAGTACATGAAACACGATAATTCTAATCTTGTTTTACACGATGCAGACAAGAGACACAATAAATCAAACACGAACATGGCTAAACGTGTGTAGACACCCATTTTTGTCCTATATCCTTCAATTTAAATCAATTGATATTAGGGTCACCT
This sequence comes from Corchorus olitorius, assembly GCA_001974825.2. Classification (NCBI taxonomy): domain Eukaryota; kingdom Viridiplantae; phylum Streptophyta; class Magnoliopsida; order Malvales; family Malvaceae; genus Corchorus; species Corchorus olitorius. The sequence continues at coordinate 36,486 of AWUE01014901.1, read as the reverse complement.
AGGGGTATTTTGGTCATTTTTACACTAAGAGCATTCTTGTCATTTGCACATTCAGGGGGCCTTTTGATCATCTTAAGTCTACTTTTAATTAGATTAGTTAATTCATTTTTTAGTCATTTAGATTGCATTTGCAAAACCCGAAAAACATTTTCTATAATGATTTTAGCATTAGCACTCTAGCCATTTAGTTTAATACGAAGACTTTTTGGGATTTAGATTTAGCTCATATTAATTTAGTTGGGAAGCTCATATTAATCTAGTTGAACTGTGGTTCACATTGCATTGGTAAGGTATGTATGTTGCACTTGCTAAGTAAGAAAAAACATTCACATTGTATTAGAAAAATCAAAACCAAGTAAGTTTTGTTTGATAGATTCGATTGCATTTTGATTATACAGAATGGTAACATAGTCATTTACATTTACAGTGGGTACTATAGCTATTTATTTTGATGAGGGGGTATTTTGGAAATCCAATTGGTCTCATGTTAAGTTAAATGGGCTTTTTGTTTTAGCATTACATGCATGTGTCCTTGTTGCTCATGACTGTACATTAGCATTTTTAAATTGAAACTACTCCTTGGTATAAGCTAAAATAGAGAGGCACAAAAATCGCAAAAAAAAAGAAGAAAGGAGAATTTATTCCTTATTTTGCATGATTTAGGTTTACATTTTTTCAGATACAAAAATGTCCATTTCCTTCCTAACTACAAGGTTTCTATCCCCACATGTCATCTAGCCCGGTTGGAACTTCACTCATAATTGCCCCTCATTTCCTTTTCTTCTCTCAAGCTTTCAAGATTGGTGTATCTATCCTTGCTAGTAGCATGGATGCAGTTTGCCCCATTGGACCATAGCCATAGGCATCGCATCACTGGCTCATATTAATCTCGACCAAGTATTAAAGATCCTTGTCCTATGATCTTGATGTGAGACCTGCAGAGATCAAGTGACAGAGTCAGCCGTGAAACTTGCATAATGACTTGTAACAGTTTGCATCACCTAACCTATTTGGGACAAATATTCAGAAGTGGGAATTGTTAAAAGTCAGAGGCAAACACTGCAATATGCCTTTCCAGCAAAAAGAGCTCAAAACAATAAGATTGATTCAACAAGCAACTGGTTCAGCACAAGGATCAGACATAAGCAATCAATAAACAACCCCTTTTAGTCTCCATAACAGCACCAATTGCTTGGCATACACACTCAATCCACAACAACAATATAGACATTTAGCATAGTCTTAGATATTCTAGTTGGCATTTTCACATTTCAGATTACACACACACATTTCCCAGCAGCATTATTTAAACATTTCATCATCTTAGCAAGCATTTAATTTTCCACTTATATCTTTACATTTAGACAGTTAACGACTGGAACCTGCATTTAGGATTTGTTTTTCTTTATCATGACACTTAATCTTCATGCTTTGGAATTCATGCTGCAGTAAAATATTAAGTAAGATCAAGTTTAAAGAAGTCACAGGGGCAGGGAAAATTATGGGACTGATGCAAACATAAGGATAAAACAGGGACTAGATTTAATTTGACTAATGATCAAAGTTGTCGGTCTAATAAGCAACTTCACACAAATTCATCACAGTGAATTTAAGCCATTCAGTCACAGAGAGGAAAAGTTACCTGAAAAAGGGGATTGCTCATCTCCCTTGCCAGCTCATTCTGCCACCTCAACCTCCTGATCTTATCTTTCACAATAACCTGCAGAGAAGACAAAAAAATTGGTTAGAGCTAAAGTAGGGGAAAGGATGTATTGAATTGAGGGGATCCAGCTTCTTCTCTACAGGGTCTCTCTCCCTCTTACCTTCAGTCACTCTCTCATCAAGAAAAAGGGGTTAATCTTTTTCCTGCTCTCAAAAGCTTCTTACTCTCTTTACTGATCCTCTCTCTTTCTAAAAAAAAAACATCCTCACTACTCACATACATTTTGGGGTGATTCTCCGAAAAAGAAAATCCTCTCATTTAAACAAAAATGGTGGAGCAACATACCTTAGTTTAAAGATTATCAGACGGTGGAAACAAGGGATCGGAAGGATGTCTCCGGCGATGATAGGTGCCATTTGAGGCTAAAGGAAATTGTTGTCGAGGGATCCAATGTGGGAGCGAGGTTCGCCGCTGTGTTTGGGAAGTCGGAGATATGGAGTTTCATTTGTTTAAGGGTGGATTTGAGGACTTTTAGACTCGATCCGGGAAAGTAAGGGCCAGATTCGAGTTTGCGAGGTGAGGGAAAGTCTGATTTGAAGTATTTTGGGTTCAAAGGCACGACAACTCCACCACAAGGTGAAATTCGGCGGCCCCAGGGGATGAGTAGCGCTGATGTGATGGTGTGGAGAGCTAGGGTTTAGGTTTAGTGAGGGGAAGGAAGAAAAAGAGAAAATAAGGAAGATAAAGAAGGGAAGCCCGATTAAAAGGTACCCAAATCCAAACGGCGCCGTTTAGTAAGCCTCCTTGCAAAGTCTTCAATTAAGTCCATTCTGTTTCCATTTGTTGCGATTTGAGGCCTGTTTGTTTGGTGTATTTAGTTTTGCATCTAATTTTGTGATTGATGGAGCCATTTCTAATTAATTTACATATTATGTGGTTATGGTGATGATATGTTGATTAAAATGATGTTTTTGCTAAAAGTGATTGATGTTTTTTGCTAATTATTTATGTCAAAATTAGCTCAAAGAGGGATTGGTGAATCCATTTGAATTGATCTTAGTCAAAAAATCAAAGATTGGATTTCAAGATTTATTTCTTTTAGTTTATATTAAATTAAAGGAAGTGCCCTAATTCATGATAATTTAGTAACTTGTATTTGGGTTCATTTAAAGACCTAGATCTGTTTTGGTGTTCAATTAGGTGCCTGAAATATTCAATTTAATTCACATAAAGACCCAAGCTTGTTTCCTTGTTCACCTAGGCCCCTAATTGAAACCTGGATTTGCTTTTTTGATTCGATTAGGTCCCTAACCTTGGATTTTATTTGTCTTTATTGCAATTTGCTCCTTGATTTGTGGTGTTCCTAATGTGATTGTGCAATTGAGTCCTTGCTTTGCATCATTTATGTTTTTGCTTTCCTGAATGTTTACTAATCTTTTACTTGATGTGCAGAAATGTCCCCAGTCAGTCCAATTTGACCATTAGTCTTTCACTCCTTTAAATCATTTGTTATTTAAGTTAATTGGCCCAGTTAGGCCTTGGTTTGTAATAATTTAGTAATTTAGAGTAGTGATAAAGTAGAACTTAGTTGCATGCATATCATATTTACTTACCATTAATTATATCTGTTTGCATATCATGCCACCTCCTAAAATCAGTTGATAACCGTAACCCTTCCGAAGAAGGGGCATTCAGTGAGTGATCGAGTTTTCAGGGCCACTGAATGTCTCTGAGGATGAGACGGCTCTTCTCGGGATGTGTCGGGGCTCCGAGCATATATCCCGGGAAGTGCTTTCAATAGCCCGGGTTACATGAGTCAACTTTTAAAAAAATCGGATCTTGCATTCGTCATTTGCATACATGCATTAATCAAGAGTTAGAAAAAGATTAAAAAAAAAAGAAAAATCAGAAAATCAAAAGAGGCAATAAAAGGTGTTTTCAAAAAAGGTTTTTCTCAAGTCATGTTCTCTTATTCAGTTTTCAAAATTAAGAAATGGGTAATTCAAGAGTTTCAAGGTAAGCATTTTCAAAAAGGAATATTTTTAATTAAGTAATTTCAAAAGAATATTTTGGAAAATAAAAGTTTAAGATATCCCAAAAGAAGATTTTGGAAGTTAATAAAATTGATTAAAATTTTTAAAAAATCAGAAAATGGTAAAAAGATTTTGTCACAGCATTTTCAAAATTTCTTCCCGGTGCGGAAGATTCAACAAGAGAACAAACAGTGAAAGAGAATCGAGACAGAATTGATCGACGGTGTTCGGTCATATTCTTCGAATTCTCGACATTCGTTTTAAAAATGCTTTTATTTTCTTTCATAACCCTTTTCAAATAATAATCAAAGATTAGGATTAAAAGCAACCATATTTTTCTTTTGGACCCATTATATTTAGTTAGACTAGAGGTACCGTCATTTGACGGGCGACTCGGGGGTGCTAATCCTTCCCTGAGCGTAACCGACTCTCGAACCTAGATTTAGGTTGCAAGACCGGATCTTAGGTTTAGTGGGTCCATTGCCGAGCTTTGGACTTTACTTAGCTTAGGTGGCCTTTAGGTGACTAATCACACCTTAAAAATGATTAGTGGCGACTCCTCCTTTTCAACGTCGTTTCGGCAGGGTTCCCCAGACCCGAATGTTTCGACAGCTTGGCGACTCCGCTGGGGATCTTAGAGAGTCAGGCCTCACTTAGTTTAACAAGATCTAGGGTTTTAATAATAATTGGATGCATTTTGTCCTTTTCTTTGATTGTGTTACATTTTCAGTGTTTATTGTTGCTTATTCCTTGCTTTTATTGCTTAACCATGCTTTTTGTGTTGTGTTGATTGGTGGTCAGCTGCTAGTTTTGGGTTAGGTTGGGGGTTTGGTTTAGTATATCAGTAATGATGAAAGGTTTGTATGTCCTTCTGCACCACATCACTTTTTGCATTGCATGCATCAGCTCGAACCCGGAGCTTGAGTTTTATACCCTTAGCTCGGGGGCAGATTAGCTAACCTTCGTGGGGTCAATTTAGATCCCCGTATGGGTTATGTGAAATGCCTCCACTAAGATTGAACCCTTTTCAATGAGCCTATAATGGGTGAGAATTGGGGGCCTTACTAGCCTAGAGTGGGCGACAATAAGGACAATTTGGGAACTTTTTAGAAGTCTAACCAAATCCCAGCATATAGAAGTGAGAAAGCTAGCCTGTATAAAGCCAAACCCGTGAGGATGAGTATGTAGGACACAAAGAAGGGTCACTTCTAACCTTTAATTCTTTTACCATTTTCAAATAAGATTGTAGAGCGGATAATGACTTTATCCGCAGTAGGTAGACTTCCCGCCCCAAAGGCATTTTCGTCCTTTTGATTTTTCTAGAAAATAAAAAAAGGTTTTGTTATTCAAAATTAAAAGGGGCATGATTTTTCTTTAAGATTTTCAGCGATATTTTTATGTTCAATTACCAACGAGTTTTTGGTTCTTCCCCTTTGTTTTATCTTTTTGCACCTGCATTTGTATAACGTATTTGTGTTGCAGGTTTCATCTTTACATATCATGATAACATTTTTGCATCCTCATGCATCCATACATTCTCATGCATGTCCACGACATTCATTTGTTTATCAATACCGATTGCATGCCATGTTGCTTTATCACGCACATTTTCACAGTTTGTCAAGTTATCATAACATTCTTTTGTATATGTCCATGCATCCATCTTGCATTATTACAATCATTTTTGAGTTGATGCATCTTTGTATATAGTTTGTTTCCCGGATCATATGTAAACGCTACTTACTCGGGGTTTGTTGTGCAACTCAGTTGTTTAATAGGAAGTCTCAGATACGGTTGAAGTATGGGAGATTGGTTGGAAGCTCGAATGCAACACTTGGAAAACAATTAGAGGTTTATGGGAATGAGGATAAGCCGTTTAGAAGGCAGGCAAGAAAGGTTGGAATCCGACATGGATGAGCTGAAAAAACAGGTTGCTAGGCTAGCGATGAACATTGGTGATGGGGAAGGGGTCAGGGAGCTTCTTTTGAGGGCATCAACACAACAAACTCATCCTGAATCAAGGCATACTTTTGGCTCAGAAAAGCTGCCAGACTTGGGCATAATTGCAAAAGGGATGGATGAATTTACCAAGCAAGTAAAGCAATTGAAGGGTTATGTGTCAAAGGTCGAATCTCTTGGAGCAATTCAATCCCAAAGTACCGCACATCAGTCAACCTTGCCTCTCCACTCTGCACCACCTTCATATCCTCTGAATACTGGATCTTGGGGAAATCCTCCGAATCCTTACTACTACCCACCTCATCCGCAGCAGAATTTTCAAGCACCCGCTCAAATGCCAAAACCACAATCAATCACTCAACCAACTTGTTCTAGGAAGAATCAGAAAAGGCCACTAAGTCCGGTTCCAATCTCTTTTACAGAATTGCTTCCTCAGTTAGTGCAAAGAGGCTTACTTGGACTCAAACAATACACAAGCGTCATGAAGCCACCGTACCCTAAATGGTATAAAGGTGATGCCCATTGCGAATATCATTCTGGAGCAGTAGGTCATTCCACCGAATGTTGCACAAGGCTGAGGTATGATGTGCAAAAGTTGATTGAGGAGGGAAAGTTGACTTTCGAGCCAACGGGTACTCCAAATTTCAGAACCAAGAGCTAGAAAGCAGAGAGTTCGATGGTGTTGATCCGACTCAAATCCCGATGTCTATGCCTAAGGACTTTTGGGGAGATTGTTTGGGCTTTCTTTTGTTACTTTAGCCACTCTTGTATAAATTAAAGGATATGTCTGAAGTAGAGTATAATGGTACAATGTAATGGCGGTTGCTATCAATGAAAAGAGGAAGTTCTCTAAGTTTAGTTTGATCCTTCATTTGTTTGTACAAATTCATTCTTTCAAGGCATCATATATCCATGCTACTAGCAAGGATAGATACACCAATCTTAAAAGCTTGAGAGAAGCAAAGGAAATGAGGAGCAATTATGAGTGAAGTTCCAACCGGGCTAGATGACATGTGGGGATAGAAACCTTGCAGTTGGGAAGGAAATGGACATTTTTGTATCCAAAAAAATGTAAACCTAAATCATGCAAAATAAGGAATAAAATCTTTTATTTTTTTGCGATTTTTGTGCCTCTCTATTTTAGCTTGTACCAAGGAGTAGTTCCAATTTAAAACTGCTAATGTACAGTCATGAGCAACAAGGACACATGCATGTAATGCTAAAACAAAAAGCCCATTTAACTTAACATGAGACCAATTGGATTTCCAAAATACCCCCTCATTAAAATAAATAGCTATAGTACCCACTGTAAATGTAAATGACTATGTTACCATGTTGTATAATCAAAATGCAATCGAATCTATCAAGCAAAAGTTACTTGGTTTTTATTTTTCTAATGCAATGTGAATGCTTTTTCTTACTTAGCAAGTGCAACATACATGCCTTACCAATGCAATGTGAACCATAGTCCAACTAGATTAATATGAGCTTCCCAACTAAATTAATATGAGCTAAATCTAAATCCCAAAAAGTCTTGATATTAAACTAAATGGCTAAAGTGCTAATGCTAAAATCATTATAGAAAATGTTTTTCGGGTTCTGCAAATGCAATCTAAATGACTAAAAAATGAATTAACTAATCTAAATTAAAAGTGGACTTAAGATGATCAAAAGACCCCCTGAATGTGCAAATGACAAGAATGCTCTTAGTGTAAAAATGACCAAAATACCCCTAGGTGACCCTACTGTCAATTGATTTAAATTGAAGGATATAGGACAAAAATGGGTGTCTACAACGTGTCTCATATCGTGTTGTGTGCTAAATTGTCAGGTTTAGATTTGAATCAATAACTTCAAAATTCAAGGGTTTAATAGACATTTTGGTCCTTGATCTTGTAACAAGGGACTAATTAGTCTTTTACTTTGACTAATTTTTCGTCCATCTAATTGTTAACCGAATTTAGCCAATTTCCATCCAAATGGGCTAATTTATCCATTTTTTACAAATTCAGGTGTACAATTGACAATTTTGAAAGTTCAAGAGTTAATTTGTTCCTTTCTCACAAGTATAGGGGCATTAAGTTAAAATTCAGGTATCATACACTTCTAAATAGACTAACAAGACTTTGTGGGTTGTGGCATTGTACCCCTTAAGCAAGGTCTCGGGTTCAAGTCTTGTGAATGGAGAAAACTATTGTTGGGAAAGTTTTAACCCCATAGTGAGCCAACCGGCTTGAACAAGATTAAGTTGTAAATATATCCCAAAAAAACTAACAAGACTTGAAACTCAGGAGGATAGTCAAAGTTTTCCTTATTTTACCTCTATTCATAGTTTTTTTTTTGTTGGGGAAAGACCCGAGCTTTGTCCACTACACCAAGACCCATCGAGTGGGTTATATATATGTTGGACACCAACTTAAATCCAAAAGGTTAAGCTATTGATTTCTTGGGTCCTTCATGTATATATGTCATTCTATCAACCCATCTCTTTATGATGATGTGCATGTGGATGTTCATGCTCACATGTAAATCCTCGACAATCTCACATGATTCACTTGTGAGTTCTCATCTCTCACCCATGTGGCCTAACCTGTTAACCCGAAACTCTTTAATTTACACTAAACCCAACCGGTTAACCCCATTGTTGTAACTTCGGATATTCTAGGAATTAACCAAACAAATAATTAAAGCGAAAACGATGAAGCAAAATTTTCTTGTGGACCTATGCCACAAATCTCCACTATCAAATCAATCAATTACAATCACTAATCATAACAATCACACTAGCAAACTCTCAATCTAATCAATCCAAAACCCATAACACCCAAAGGGGTTTCTCTCACAACATAATTCTTTCTATCTCACACATACTTTAACACACTAAAAACTAGAGCTGGCAAAATGAACCCGAAATCCGAAACCCGCCCGAGCCCGAACCCGAAATTACCCGAGTTGACCAGACTAGTCAACATCCCGAACCCGAACCCGAAATTACCCGAGCCCGAAAATACCCGAACCCGAGACAGCCCGAGCCCGAACCCGACCCGAGACCGAGCCCGATCCCGACCCGAATAAATAATTTGAATTTAATAATAATTTTTAAAATAATTTTTTTTATTGGTTAGAAAAAATATATTTCCTTTTAATATTAAATAAAACATTAAAACTATTATATATATGTATATAATAAAATTTATATAATTAAATGATTCAATAAAATTTATATAATTAAATGATTCATTCACAATTAAATGATTCTCTAATCAATATAAAAAGTGCTAAACAACTATATATATATATATACATACATATATATATATATATATAACTTATATAACTTAAAACAAAAGACTACAAAGTACCCTTATAACTAATTAAAGTATAATTAATTAAATACATGAAATTTTAATTTTTTTAAATAAATAAAGAGTCTATAAAAGCAGATGATGAAACAGAAGCAAAGGTTTAAAACGAAAGTTCTATTTTTGTTCAATCTAGTCCCTTATTTTAGTTTAGTTCAATCCCCAAAATCCTTTAGTGGTTCAATTAAGGGTCTATCGGCTTTTAATTTGTTTAATTTAATGCTTAATTTGTTTTAGTTTGCAATAATTTAGAATTGATTAGCATTAATTAATTTAAATTAGTAATAAAATATATGTATTCTATATTTAATTCAATTAATTTAAATGTTGCACGCCACTTAATAATGGTCGGTGACCGTAGTCTTTCTGAGGAAGGGTTTTTAGTTTTCAACGAGTGGTCGAGTTTTCGGGACTTTCTGAATGTCTCTATGGATGAGACTGTTCTTTCGCTATTAATCATTTGTTAGTAATTTTTAACAATTATTCAATCTTTATATATATTATATTGATAATAATGTTATATTATATTATTATATTATATATATTATCAATAAACTTATAATATAAAAGATAAAACAATTATTTTTATTTTAAAAAATCTTTAAAAAGAGCTTACACTTTAACCGGGATGAGCCGGATCCAGATCGGACTCTGAATACCGAATCGAAATCAAACCCGAACCTGACCCGAGCCCGAACCCGAACCCTACCCGAGACCGAACCCGAAAATACCCGAACCCGACATAACCCGAGCCCGAAAATACCCGAACCTGACTTAACCGAACCCGACCCGCCCAATTGCCAGCTCTATTAAAAACCTAAACATAAACTGTTTATTTCTACTAACACAAACTTAGACTCTAAGAATCCCTAATCTATTAGGATTCTTGTCCACCAATCAAAATCTCTGAAAAATCTAAATCCAAATCTAATTAGGATTTGAGGCAAAAATCCCAACAATCTCCACCTTGACTCAAATTCCTTCATCGAAGCTTAATTGCTCCACCCTTTGACCAAATCCACAAAAGTTACTTTCTTTTTGTTGGCAGTTTCACATATTTCTTCTCAATTTAATGTGAAGATACCGATCCATTTCCTCTAATTATGCTTCCAACAAACGCATACAAATTCTTTGAATTTTTCACTCCTTTCATCACAATCAATGAATCTTTAGTGATCTTCAAGTCTCCACCTCGACAAGAATATGCATAACCTAAGCTAACTAACTTTCCAAGCGAAATCAAATTTCTTGTAAAGTTTGGAACATACCTCATATCCCCAAGCATCTTGACACTACCATCATGCAGACGTAGTTTCACACTCCCAATGCCTTCAATTCTTTCTTCACCATTATTAGCTATGTAAACAGGCTTATCACACTTTTCAAGTTTCGAAAAACCATTCTTTCTTTGTGCAAATATGTTCAGAACAAGAAGAATCAAATACCCACATATCTCTAGTATCTTTCTTCTCTTCTTGCACCATCAAAACAATAGTATCTTCAGAATCTTCATCATAATTAACAGCAACAACATTAACTCCACCCTTATTCTTCTCTTTAGATTTCATGAAATCCCTAAATCTTCCATAACTTCTTGCAATAGGCTTTTATGTGACCCATCTCATGACAATAATAACGTTCCTTGCTACTCATATCTACCATTGGTCTCGAACTTGATCTTCCTTTTTCATTGAATCTACCTTTTGATCTTGCATCATTCTTATCTCTTCCATTAGTTCTTCCACGCTCCACCATGAGAGCACCATTCTCTCCATCCTTCTTTTCAACTTCTTTCAGTCTCATATTCAAAAATTGCAGAAGTCACATCTTGCAAGTTCAGAGTTGTCCTACCAACCATCAAAGCTCTAGTCACAGGACCATACTTGTCAATAAGAGAATTAATCAACAAAACTACTTTATCAACCTCTTTTGTTATTGCACCCACACTTGCCAGCCGAGTAACCAATCTATTGAACTCGTTTACCCTAAACTTGTTCGCATCTTTATCTTCAACCCAAATAATTCTCTCTTCAAACACAACATATTAGTAATCGATTTTGACATATAAATCAACTCCAACTTATCCATCAAACTCCTTTGGGGTTTTCACATCTAACACATCATACTTAATTTCAGTAGCAAGAGACATACAAATTGCACTTACTGCTTTTCGTTGAATATCTCTCCACCTGTTGTCATTAATGGCTGAAGGCTTATCAGCTTCAAGCGCATCTCCCAATCCTTGTTGTACTAACACATTTGCTATCGTACTCTGCCACATTTGAAAACTGTTCGTTCCATCAAACTTCTCAATCTCAAACATCAAAACTGATCCAAACCTACTCATGTCTTCCATCTTTAATCAACCAAGTTCTTGATGCCACTTGTTGTAACTTCGGATATCCCATGAATTAACCAAACAAATAATTAAAGCGGAAACGATGAAGCAAAATTTTCTTGTGGACCTATGCCATAAATCTCCACTATCAAATCAATCAATGACAATCACTAATCATAACAATCGCATTAGTAAACTCTCGATCTAATCAACTCAAAACCCATAACACCCAAAGGAGTTTCTCTCACAGTATAACTCTTTCTATCTCACCCACATACTTTCACACACTAAAAACCTAAACATAAACTGTTTATTTATACTAACACAAACTTTGACTCTAAGAATCTCTTTTGCTATTAGGATTCTTATCCACCAATCAAAATCTCTAAAAAATCACAATCCAAATCTAATTAGGATTTGAGGCAAAAATCCCAACACCCATCACTTGTGAATATTAATGTACGAGCTACTATTCAACTGAAGCCTAAAACTGGAACCTGGATCCGAGGCCAGATCAGTCGATTTCAAGGCTTGGGCCATGAAATTGAGCTAATATATTTTTCTTACAAAATCTTAAATGCTTAATTTTTTTTTTTTAAAAAAACTCTAATTCAAGGCTTGAAGCCATGAAATTGAGATAATATCCGGATTAGTCAAAATTCAAGGTTGAGCCATGAAAAGAATCTTACACAATCTTAAATGTTTTAATTTTACAAAAAAAGAATAAATAATAGCAAGTGAAAAAATTTTTTCCCGAGAAAATAGAAGACGAAATTAGTGGTTGTATATTTTGCTTCATTTTGGAATTTTCAACGGCAGACATTAACATGAGGTATGAGCCATGAAATTGAAAGTGTTATTAAAAGGCCCGGACAATATCAACCCCATTATAGAAAACCAATCCCGCATAGATAACTTCAAGCCACCTGTCTTAGCATTCAGAAAGAAAAAGAAAAAAAAATGGCGTGTTGCTGCATGCCTGACTTATGGCACCCACTTATTATCTCAACACGTGACCTTTATTTCGGGTTATTTTTTGGATTGGGTCTTGGTGGGTTCGAGCTTGAGAAGACATTGGGGAGTTTTTGAGGCCAGGGGAGAAAAATCAGGGGGAGATGCAGAGATGTCAACAGCAGAAAGGAAAGGGAGGGGAAGCCATGGAAGCAAGTGGCGGTATTGTGGCTGGCTCTCACCGAAGGAACGAATTGGTTTGGATTCCCCATGATTCTGATAGTGAGGTTCGTGTTCTAGACTTGCCCATTTTTAATTTCGGTCTCAGCCGTCAAGTTTCAGTCTTTTATTTGCTTTGCATTGTGTTGTTTAGATTTGAGTTTGTTATCATGGAAAATGAGTTTACAGCTTATGAAGTTGAGATTGCTTTGTATACATGAAAATTGGGTAGTCGTTTAAGTTTAGGAGCTTAACTTTGATGAATCCCCTCACTGCTAATAGTGATTTTATTGGTTGGCATGAATCCAAATGTTTTTTTTGTTAAAATATTTTTTTTATACTTTTATTTCAATGTGCTGAATTGCTAGACAATTATTCAAATCCAGTCAAAGAATTAGGCATTATTAATCTTATAAGTGCTTTATATTGTTTCACAGTCCATTAAATCAATTGGTACTATTAGGTGACTCACAATGTCTGTGATGGGAATATGTGACTCACTCTTTCAAATCTTTCATTATATATTCTTCATAGTTCCTAGATCATTTCTCTAATTTGGGATGTCGAACCATATCTATGATAGCATGTATAATAATTCTCAATTTGTTATTTTTATTTACTTTTAACCATTCTGAATTTAGCTTTTTGTCTACCAAGAAAAGAAAAAGAATAAGGTTTAGTCGAGTTTGGAACCAAGGTCAGCCAGACAGGTTGAACTCAATCTAATTTACTATGCAATTTGTGAATTATCAATTTCAAATTAATGGTTTCTATTTTCCTGTTGCTTTTTGTAATCTATGTATTACTTTTTATTTGTTCTGATGCTGCTCATAGGTTTTGTGAGACCCCAGGCTAAGAGGTCTATATATTATTAATTGGGCCCAAATATATCTTAACTTATGGGCTAAAAACCCACTAAGTGATTAGCATAGTTGGTCTAATAATATATATACATTTTCTTTTCAAAACTAGGGTTAGACAACTTGGGAGAAGAAGGAAAACGACCAGAGAGTTTTGAAGGCTAATTTCATCACTTTTCCATCATATTTTCGTGCTAAGAGGTTAGTCTAAACAACTTCTTAATGTTTTCACCTTGTAAGCATGCATGCATTAGGGAGGGTTTTGGTTTGAAAGAGAGAGAATTCCGGCCACCGGCCGTCGACTGGCGAACCTCCGGCCACCAAATTGGTATCAATAGATTCCTCTAATCATTATAAGTTCATAGAACTTGGAATCACTCAATTTGGTGGGTGAATCAAAAGTTATGGCAATTTTAAGTTAAAAACCCTAAGTTGAAAATTGTGATCGGTGGGCCTACTTTTCTTGTCGGAATCCGGCAAACCGGAGGCCTTTAGAGGCCAAACTTATGAGGGAACTGTAGTATGATGTAAGATCTGTCAATTGGTACCTTTAATACCTCCATATGTGTTTTGAGGAGAGAGAATCGAAGCTCCAAAGATACTTGGTCGATGGGACGAATCTGGAAATTCCAGATTTGTTCATGAAGAAGATGAACAGTAATTAACAATGCCCACTCTCGGCCAGAAATTGAATCGAAGAGTGTAGTTCACCCCTAGGTCATTTTAAAGTGAAATTTGGGGGATTTGCTCAAAAAAATATTTCTGATTTTCTGAAAGTTTTATGTAATTTTGGAGATTAAAAATTATTTTATATAAATTATTCTTTTTGGAAAAATGTGTGAGAGAGTGTGACTTAATTTTAAAGAATTAGATTCTGAAATTTTGGGGAAAATTATAAATTAATATCAGTGTTATTTTTATGCTTTTAAAATAGAGTTCCACTCTCTTGAAATTTCGAAACCTATTTTCAATGATTATTTTCAATAGTATAAGTGGGTTAAATGTGCAAAATTCCGTATATGTGTTTTCTAAATGTTTTGAAAAGGAATTTTCAGCAGTCCCCCAATGTTGTTTAGGATTGATTGAAGGGTAAATCGAACATGCATAATTGTTGTGTATATTTGTTGTTTCTAACGAATAGTTATAAATTGTTAGGATCGTGATTGTGTTTATCTTGCTGTGGATTTTGTGCTGTGATTGTGTTGCTAATCAGGTTAGTTTTCGAACCTTTCTGGTTTAAATTGTTTTACATTGGTTTTGCTATAATTGATGGTTTATTGTTTTCAAACTATTGAAATGGTTTCGTAAAATGGGTCAAGCATGAATGGTAAAATGATTTGGAATTGTGGTATTGTGAAATTGATTTGAGATTGTGAAATTGGTTTTGAGGGACTTTGATGGCTGCATAGTGTACCCGTGCCTCAGGGGGTTAAACTGATGGTGGTTCCGGGAATCTATTACTGTACGGTTGAAATATTGTGTATCGTGATATCGTGTATCGTGGCAGCCTGATAAGAACTCTATTGAAATGTTTCTAATTCTTGATCATGATTGAGAAATTGGTTGTAAATTATTGTTTACTAAAGATTGTGATTTTTGAGAAAATGGTTTTAAATGCTTGATCCAGCTAGTTAGGTTTTGTTACTTACTGGGCTCTTTAGCTCATTATGTGGTTTATATATTTCAGGTGATGTCGATTGAGCATTGGGGTGCATTTGGGAGAGTGCGCTAAGACAATAAAATTAGATATTGGATTTTATTTATGTTATTGAACCGCTTCCGCTATTATTTATCGTTTATTATTGGGATTGTAAGATTAATTTTGGTTTAAGAGGTTTTAAAGATTTTAGACTTTTGAACTTGTTGGATTGTACGTTAGCCTTACATGCTCATGAAATTCACTTCATGAGTGTGTGGCGTTGTTATGTTCCGAGCCTTGAGTTCGGGGCGTGACAGGTGATAGGCATTTATTTTACTAAGTTTTCTATGCTTAATTTGTATAATTTTAATGCCTATCTTGTTTCATTTCTACCTAATTGCTTTGTTTTTGTCTTATAGGTGAAGATGCTAATGTTGAAATAGGACAATTCAAGGTGATTTCGTGAAGAATTTGGAGAAACTTTTCGGAACTCAGGATTTGGAAATAGAGTGAACAACATCCTAGACGCGATGAAATAGCAAAACAAGCAAAAAAGCAAAGGATGGAGTTTCTGATGCTCCCCGTGAGTGGGGAGGCCCTTACCGAACCTGTCAAGCTCCTGGAAACAAATAAAATCCCTGAGGCTACCCGAGAGTGGGGAGGTCCTTGCCGCGCACGGGGAGGTTCCTGACAGATTGCGATTTTTGACAGATTTTCCTATTTTCAATGGGCTTTTCTCCATATTTGATCTTAAAATAAATCCCACGACTTATGGGCTGTATCAAGTCTAAAGTTAGCTATTTTCCTAGTCTTTTTAGGATTTCAAACTTATTTATTTATTTCCTAGTTATTTTAGGATTAGGTTTAAGCTCCTATATAAAGGGAGCCTTTGTACATAATTCTACACACTCTTTCTCTTTTATTCTTCTCTCTTCTACTTTTCTTGTTCCTGGTCTTCATCAATTATGAGATAAGTTTTTCTCTCCAATTCCATTCTTAGACTTTTAGGTTGATTTGTGAGATTTATGTTCTTAACCTGATTATTTATCTTGGTATTTTATGATTTCATATTTATTCTTATGTTTTTATGATTCTAATTGATTTGGTGGCCAACTTATTAATTAGGGTTATAAATCTATTGCTAGTTGGAATTCTATACCGTTTGGTTAGGTTTCACATGGTAGCAACTAGTGAATGGGAGGGGTTATCGAAAGATAGCTGGAACTCACTAGAAAATTATGAATGCGAATTGAATGCTCGCCCGTTTAGGGAGTGTTATTTGTGTAGGCTATAATTCACTATACTTAATGCTGTTGAACCTTGAATTTTTTGTGCGTTTGCCATAGGGTTAGGATCTCAATTAGGCTAGTTAATAGCGTTCGTTTTAATTAGTATTGTGGTGAATTCATGGGATTGATTAGCGTTTGTTGTCAATCTACGCCTTCTATCTAGATGAATATGTTAATATCTTTTGTTTCAATGATCAGATCAACCTGAATAGTCGATGCTTGGGATTGAAGTATTTATTTATCTTGTTGCTTAATTTTATTATTTTCTTGTTTATTTATTTTTATTGTTTCTTTAATTCAAAAACCCCAAAAATTATTAGTTTTAGGATTAATTAGAGTAAAGTAGTTTACACAACTCTTTGTGGGATCGACCTGAACTTACCCTGTCTATAGGAAAGTTTAATAATTTATTTTTTACGGTAAACGACACCCATCAACAGGTTTGTATGGTATATCCCGATGTGCTTACTCATGTTTGAGGTACTGCTGCAAGGTAACCCATGGTTGCTCCTCATCCTCAATGATATATCTTGCCTTCCTTATTTCAATTCCTTGACTGCCGCTTTGTTTGTGTTTTTTTATAGATATACTTCTACTCAATTTGAGAGCTTTTTTGGGTGAGGTTTCAAATGTTGAAATCCTGTGAATTTTTCTAAAGCTATAATAGATTTCAAGCCTGAACAAGTAATTTGTTCCTCCATTTTTATCTCTTACACCATTTTCTTTGGAAATTTATTTATGGAGTATATTGGTTTTGCAAGTCGTCACGCTAGTCTGTTGCTTGGGTTGTTTTTTTCCCCCAATGAGTGGATTGTCGTATATGAAATAATGAGATCTTCTTTTCAAGAACACATTTTTCTTTTCCTCTTGGTGTAGTACTCAGACGTTGTTTTTTAGAATAAAACAAGCCATGGTTTTCTTCTTTCTTGGTTGTGAAGAGTGCATATCTGAGTTGTCCTCACCATGAAACACTTTGATTGCAAAGAGAAGAAACACTGATGCCTTGAAGTCCAATGCATTTCTCTAGGAATATAGTTAGCACTATGGCTTAAAACTCAAATCCTTTAAACCCAAAACAGTTAATCTGATCATGCGTGCTATGTACTGAACTATTTAATTAAGTTACCTGACATTGCTATTCTCCTAATGTCTGAACGGAGTTTCCATAGCTGATTATTGCTTTAGATCAAATATTAAAGTTCAACATCAAAGAAAAATTCTTATTTCAAACAAACTTATTTTCTTTGGTTTTAGCTTGAATTTGGTTTATTCATATCGATATTTTTGACCAATTTTCTTTTTCTGACTGACATGTCCAATTTTGTTCACATAGAATTAGATAACACAAATTTGGCTGACATGAATTTTGATCCATGTTGATCACATTGATGTCTTTGATTAATGCTTTGTTTGCATTTAGCAAAATTGTTTTAGTGTGTTCTTTGAACCCGTTCTAGAGATTTAAATGGTTGAGACAACTCAATAGCTAATTTTTGTTGTTTAATTAGTAGGAAAGAGATGATAAACAGAGCACATGTGATCTGGCTAAGAGAGATGGTACGATTTCTCTCATTTTTTTTTATAACAAGGTTTCTCTCAGTTTTATATACTGCTCTTTTAATCAATCCCTATTTTCTTTTAAATTGCATGACAAAAGTGGCCATGTTGAGGGTCTTTTGCATCTGTATGAACGTTAGATCTTCCTTGGACTGATAATGAGGTATTTTCCTTAAGCTTTTATTCATTTTTTTTCCAGTCTGGATGGTTCTCTTATTGTGTTCAGTTAAAGTGGGTTTAATCACTTATATATATACATTGTTGATGCTTATTGTGTTCAATATGAGCAATTATTCACTCAAAAGTTTGCAAAGTAAGAGACAATGACTAAGTTGGAGATTGATTGCAGCCGCTGCAAGGAAATCACAAAGGCAATAGAGGGAAATGCAATTCACTCCAATACTGTTTGATGGTTTAAATTATGGTAAATGTGCCCTGTTTGAAAGGGAAAAACATAAATGGAATAAGCAAAGGGAAAGACAAGTTTGAAGAAGCTAAAGCCAATGGAAGCAACCCAAGAAAACTTCAAGGAATATGGACATGTGATTGAAGCACCCCCAAATGGAGAAAGAAATGTTTGGTCAAAATGATGTTCAGTAAGATCGTTCCAAAGGAATTTCCAGGTTGAATATTTTTCACCTTTTTTCGTTCCTATGGTTTCTGTTCTTTTTTAATGTTAGAATTTTTTTTTTAGCTTTATTCGATCGATGGAGTTGAACCATTTTTCATGTTTTATAGTAATAAAAACTTGGATAAGAAATTAGAGTAATTAATTTAGACTTGGCTCTTGATTTTTTATCTAAACCCAACCTATAATAGTTGGAGGCAACGAAGCCCTCCTAGCTATGCCACGTCAGCAATTCTATTTTCCTTACAATTTCCATATTCAAAATTGAAAATAAAATTCAGTTAGATAATAGTTGATCTTGATTTGGATCGTTTGGTGTGAAAGCTGGAGGACTAATTGGCTTTGACTAAGAAGGGTGTTTGCATCGTTTTCTGTTATGACCTTAACTTTGTTTTTGATCGTGTTTATCTTGCCATCCAGTCGAGGGCTTGCTTCGATATTCTGTGCTTGAGATTTTGAGATGGGTTTCTTGCATAGCTTGCCCTTCTTCCATTATGTCAGAGTGGCTATAAATGAGAGGCTCTTCTATGACATTGTTTTCATTCAGCATCCATCTCTCATTTTTTTTTTCGTTATGCTTTTCCTTTTCTTTGCTCACGCTATTGGTTTTGGTTTGTTTGGTTTTCTAATTCTAATTTATACTGTTTGTTTTTTTCCAAGAGATTGATATGAGGCGCGTTAAGGTGCGTTGTTCCTTACCCTTGCTTTGTCGCCTCCATGGTTTCTTATTCCTTTAACCGTATATGTTCGTTTTTCATGTGTTGATTACATTGCAGGTCGAGCATCTGCAATCAAAGAAGATCTCGGAGTTAGATGACGGTCCAGGAAACAGGGTAACAACATTGAGGGTTAGTGGGCTATAGGAGTGTAAAATCCCCACATCTGGGGAAGATGTTGGTATGGCCTTTTTAGGTGTCGATGAAGAGGTATTTGTCCGAGCTTCTCGATCCTGTTCTATGATTTTGTTATGTAGTGTTGGCCTGTTTTCATTTTTGGGTCGTTGTTTGATCGCTATTGCCAAACAACCATAAAATAAAAACCTAATAAACTCTCTCTAGTAGGTAGATAGGGCAAGTTAGGGTCGATCCCACTGAGAAGAAACAATTTGAATTAACTGTAGCAAAACAACTAAGAAAGAAAACAGATTAAAAGCAACAGATTATAAAGAAAGCAATGGAGTTTGTCACGAAAGCAATTAAATAGAAAACAATTAGATAAAGGCAATACTTCCCCACTTATGCCCAATTAAACATAAATTAATTATAAACACCATGGATCATAAATCAAAATATATCAATTATCAAGCACCATAAACATGTCTTTGGCAAGGAATCAGAATACTAGTTATTCTTCTTTATCCTAATTTATTATCAATTATAAATCCAATTAGTACTAGTTATTCCTAATCAAATATCTTTTATCAATTACCCCCTCTGTCCCTTTTTATTAAGTTCCTTTCAACTGTATTGCAAATATTAAGAAATACAGTTAAACCTCTAAATTCTATAATCTTTTATCTTCTCCTTCCAAGTTTGCCCTCCTTCTCTCTCCTCCCACTAACTCTTTCTTCTCCTCCACTCACTATCTCTCTTCATAAATTATGTTACCACTAGCAAGGGTAACTTGGGTAAGTTAAGTAAAATATGCATTGGGTTTAGAAAGGGGACTTATATTTTGGGACAAAAAAAACTTCTAGAAGGGGACTTATAAAAAGGGACAGTGGGAGTACCAAATTAGCTACTGGTTATTCACCAATTTAAACAATCAAATAAAGCATTAAGATCAATAGATAAACCAAACATATGCTAATGATTACTAGTTATTCATCACAGCATAAGATTAATACAAAACCCAATTTAATACTTCAATTACTAGTTATTCATTGAACATATTAAATCATGATACTAACAATTAGATTCAATTACTAGCTATGCACCAAATCTAATCTAGCAGAGATCTAGTTAATTAACTAATTAGGCGTGCACTCCCAAGCAATGGATTAACCAAAATCTAGACAACACATTTAGGGTTAAGCATGAAAACATGTTTATCAAAGAGAATAAATCATCAAATCAAATCTAGCCAATCATACATACATAGACAAGTCGACATATGCATAATAGATTATCATCAATTCATCAATCAAGATCTCACCATAAGTGTAAAATAATTAATTCATAACTCAAGGGTTTAAAGGGGAAAAGTATTAAAGAAAACTACTCACTCATGATTGAAGCAATCATGAAAGACATACTTACAAACAAAGGAAGAAGAAGTCGACAAGGGTGAAACATCCTAAGGATGTCGACACAACTAGGGAGAGAAATCTCCTCTTCAACTTACTTCAATTGTCAGTTATCCGAGTTATTCCATTATGACAAATCCTAAGATAATCTTACGTATTTATAGGCAAACCTAAGACACATCCTACCCTTAACAAACAATACCAGCCCTTAGATGAGGCGGCAACAAGGGTAAGATAGACATCTAAATTCTAATCCTACTTCAACTAGGAATTACATCAACTTTATCTCCAAGTAATGAGTTTTGATTGGTTGAAGTAGATCATCATTAATTAGCATCTTCAATGGCCAATTATAGTTCTCCACATCATCAATTATAGCTGCAAATCTTGTCCAAGCAAAGTCCAAGTCGGTTTAAGTCGTTTGGATAGTTGGTCAAATCTGTCTCAAAATCTTCAAGGGCAAAATCAACATTCTTCCCAACAGAATTAGCTCTTGAGGTCAAAAGCAAAGTTGTAGATCTTTAATTCAATTTTCCAACGGTATATTATTTGCATTTTCCTGAGCTCTGGATCAAAAGATATGATTTTTTTACCAAAACTGCACTTGTGAATCCTCCTTTGACTAGGATTTGGAATTTCTCCATCATCAATTATTTACTGCATCATAATTTCTGATTGGACTTGAAACTCTTCTTTGGGATTTAAGATATGCGAATTGGGTCTAGAGAAACCAGATTGGATCACCAATGTTTCGGGCTTCCTTCAGGGCTAGATGGGCTCCAATGAGCCTAATGGGCTAAAAATGGCCAAAATCAGTAATTTCTCCAAATTGATCCAAAATTGCTCAAAATCTTCATAATCTTAAATAATGGCTCCAAATGGTCATGAAAATACAAATATGAGAATTATGAGGTGAAATAGATACTCATGACTACCAAAACAAGGCAAAATCATATAGAAAATATCAGCTAAATTTGGTCTTATCATATTTCCCCCACACTTCAACTTTTGTTAGTCCTTAACAAAAGTCAATGTGCAACACAAAGTTAGAAAAGGATTAGAAATAACATATTCTGTCTTAAAACAAAAAGATTCCACTTTCTTAGGTGTACGGTGGCATTAGCATATGACACAAGCCTTTTATAACCTAGATAGGTCTACCTAGGAGGTGTGAAGTCACCTGAGGGTTTACTTAACTAGAACGATACCCACAAACATTTAAAACAAGATAGAAAAGAGAGAATTTTTCTTTTAAAGTATATCATAGCAGAAAACATACTAGTCAAAAATCAGTATTTTCAATTTTTATAATCAAGCATCTAGCTAGAAATAACCTTTCAAAAAAATTAATTCTCAAACAATTCTATGCAAAATCATCATTAAATTTCAAAAGCAGAGCAAGAATAAGTCTTCCATTCAACTTCATCATAGTCAAAAGAAAAGTACTTAAACAATAGATACCAACACATTCATCCAAGGTTTTCAAACAATTTTTAAGTCATACAAGATATATCACACACATGTAGAATTATAGATACAATGATCAAGGAAAGGTGAAAGAAAAGGTAAAGAATAGAAATTTAGACTCAAAAAGTGGTGTTTGAGTGTATAAAACTTTAGTAACCCATAGTTTGGCTAAAACAAATACTTTTCTTCTTTCATTTGGCTTTCAACTTTTCTGCTTCCAAGGAATTGTTCTTTTATTCATTTTTTTTTAACTCTTGATATTGTAAGGATTCTTTTCTCAATCAATTTTTTTTAAGGGGACAACTATTGGAAAATTCCAATGCCTCTTCTCCCTTTCTTAGAACAACTTTTTTATTCCTTGATGGAAGAAGCAAATTTACACAAATAAGCCTTCAAAACAGTGGGAACAATTCCCCCACACTTATTCTTCACTTATAAAGCCAAGAAAAGAATTTTCAATTTAACAAATATGGCTAAAACAAGAGAAAATAGGGTGTAAAAAGGTAAGTATTTATAGACAAAGGAATCGGTTTCCAAAGGTAAAAATGGTGTGAGATCAAAGAATTTATGTGTGCAAAAATATCAAGTATGAACAAAAGAATTTACAATGGATGAATTATACAAACAATCTAAAGCAAGTAACAATAAATCAACTTTCAATTTTTGAATGAAAACATCATATTCTCACATGCAAATAGAAAAGAATGATATCATAAGCATAGCAAAACTTGAAAAATAACTTCAATTCAAGAACTAAATCATGCTAAATCATGCTAAAGACTCAATTTTTGAAATCAAATCAATGATTCAAGACATATGCAAAAACAAGATATGTGCTTAGTCTATTTATTCTTTCTCTTCTATCAAAAACAATTTTTTTTTAGATTTTCTAAGTCACTCCCCAACACTTAAATGACACATTCTCCTCAATGTGTAAGCTAGTTGAAAACGAGATTTTGACACAAAACTTATGAGAAAGGTTTTGGACAAAAATTAAATTTTGAAAACAAGGCTAGCAAAACCATTGATTAAATGGGGTACTTAAATGGGTTAATTATTAACAAACAAACAAATAATCTATCTATCAACTAACAAATAATTGTAATTCAATCAATCAATAGCATAATATGACAATTGAAAGATAGAATAAACAAAAATTCATTAATCATTCTAAAAGAAAAATTAAAATCAAACTAATAGGCAAGAAAATTAAACATGCAAACAAGGAAAATTAAATCTAAGATGCAATCCTAATATGCAAACAAGAAAAATAAATATGCAACCTAATATTCTAGGATAGAAGTCATTGAATTCCTCCTTTGCTCTTTGGTAAAATTAGAGATCATATTGAGAACCAACTTATGAAACTCATGATTTTGATTTTGATTTTGAATTTCTTCCAATGCCGCACCAATATTCTTTAAATAAATCTCAAGTCCCCAAAGTTTGACATCCAACTCCATTTCTTCGGCAATATCCTTAGAAGTAGAGGTAATATCAACTTTGTTAACTTCCACAACCTTTGCTTGATCTTCCAAATTCCTTGTCACTTTCATGAGTTTCGGCCCTTGATCTTTAGAACAACTTCCTCTTTCAACATTGAACCAATTTTCAAAAGAATCTTGTTTCATACCTATGTTGAGCATGGTAAAATTTCCCAAGAAATTCTTCTTGTAAGAACTAGTAGCTTCTCCTTCACTAGGCAAGGTAGATTTATTTTTCAAAATTCCACTAATGATAAGTGGGTAGCCCAAACATTGATGAGGATCACTAGAAGTAGCAAAATCCCACATCTTACTCAAAATAAGTCTAGCCATGGGAATCAGCTTATGCTTCTCTTGTTCATAACACTTAGTATCAGCAACATACAAGTCTTCAATTGAAGCCTTAAGTTGAGCATTCAAAGACCTAGGGAGTATGTTGTGGTGTATCAAATACATCACTACCCTATCTCTTGGCTTCATTCTCTCCAACTTAAATCACCTTTGTGACAATCATCCGGAATTTCAAAGTTATCCAAAGCAACATCCTTAGACCAAAAAATATCAAACAAGTTTCTCTTTAATCCTCCAAAATCATCAAATTTGAAAAAATTACCTCGATTACTAATTCCAAGTAGTCTAATTAGAGTTCTCTCACTCACCTTGATTCTCCTTCCTTTCACCATTGTTCGAATTGTAAGGTCATCTCCATATGGTTTATATCTTCCCATGTTAGCACAAAAATTCCTTTACCATATTCGGATCAAAATCACCCTTTAATTCAAGCAAACTTTTCCAACCACAAGCTTGAAAGAATTCGGAAATCCTCAAATTCTTGTCAATCTTCTTGGCGGGATTGTTTTCAATCACAATGGGTACTTTAGCTCTAGCACGGTACCATCTCTCGGCTTCATCATCAATAAAAGTAGTAGGAAAATCAACAACTTGATTATCTTCCCATTCATCACCACTAGAAGCGTAAGGTTCGGCATGTGAGCTAAGGGGAAAAGTTCAGGTTCTTGGGAGTTCTCTTTTGGGTGCCATGGTGGTTAGGTTTCAAATCAATTGGGTAAAGCAAAAATAGAAGAAAGGTAAGGGTGTGTTTCGGGTCAAAAATAACAAGCAAAGGGGCTGTTTTGAGTGCCAGAGTAATCGACAATCAACAAAGCTAAAATCCAAGTCGATAAGAGGCTATATCGACTTGCAAGCAAGCTATTTTGGGGCTGTTTTTCTTCACTCTTAGGTGCAAGAGTTGCTGGATTTTTGATCAATAGAGGTAGGTGGTAGACGGAACTAGTGTGTAGTGGCTTTTAATGGTGCAAAAATCCAGGAAAGATGAAGAAAACAATCGGCAAAGTAAGCTCACAAAGCTATCGACAAATCTGGGCAGCAAGAATTTGTGTCGAGCAGGCTATCTTCAGGCTTCGATTTCTTTCAATGAGAAGCAAGACAAGGGATCTTTTTCTTTTATAGGCATAGCTTGTATGTCGGTTTAGGACATCCTCCCTTCAATTGGAAAAAATCACCTCAAATCCTATCCGAAATTGGCCTCCGATGTCGGCTCCTTACCTAGTCCTATCGGGACTAGGATTGGCAGTTTTGCTGTCCAAACCCGTGCGGCATGCTTTGATCATATCCATGATAATTTTCATTTAATTTCTTGCAAAATTACTTCTCCAAATCCAAAGTTAACCACTTCAACTTCAATTCTTCAACTTGAACACAACCCAATTTGTCAAAAATTAAGATTTCATGTCCAATTTTGGTCTCTTATTAGCTCAAAAATTCTCAATTCACTCTCAGTTTTTCCTTTAAACAATGAGAGGAAATTGACTTCATTCTATCCATAGAAATTAAATATGCAAATGCAACTAATCTAAATGCAAAAACTAAATTCAAGCAATAATAACATGCAAGCAAAAATCAATTCAATCAAACTAGCTAAAAATCAAGGAAATTAAGCAAGCAAAAATTCCAATCAATTAAGAGCAAGTAAATTTAAAAAGAGTAGGGATTAGAGAGGCTTATTGGATGACGAGTTCAATTCCTACTCCAATTGTGGTGTGCTTCTCCAATTCCTAGTTTTGCAAACAAGCATCAAGCATGAATTTTACCTAAATGCAAGAACAAAAACAAAAATAAAAGAATAATAGGTAGTAATTAGTTAGCATGGGTTGCCTCCTAGAAGCGCTTTGTTTAAAGTCTTTGAGCTAGACTTTGCTCAAATTCACTTTCCAAAGGGTTGGGCAAAATTAAATTTCTCCACAATGAAACTCATGAATTCCTTAAATAAGGATGCCATGGTGAGTTTTTCTTCAATTTCATCTTCTTAAGTTGAATTCTCCATGTCGATGGAATAAACAACAAAAGATGGATCAATGGATTTAGATGGCGATTTTGAACTGGAAGCTTATGATATCTCCATCAATTTCCATTGTTACTGGTCTATTGAAGACATCAATTTTAATGTGTGTAGTCTTCAAGAAAGGTCTTCCAAGCGACAAAGGACAATGATTTTTTGAATCGTCTTCCTTCATCTCCAACACATATATGTCCACAGGGAATATTAGGTGTTAAACCATATTAACATATTCTCTAGAATTCCTTCAAGCTTCACTAAAGATCTATCGGCTAACTGGAGCACAACATCAGTAGATTTCAAAGGTCCAAGATTCAAAGCAGAATAAGTGGTATAAGGCATAACACTTAAAGAAACTCCTAAGTCTAACATAGCATTATTTATCTTACCTTCACCAATTGAACATGAGATAGAAAACATACTTGGATCCTTTAGCTTTGGAGGTAATTCCTTTTGAATTATAGCAGAGATGCTTTCCCCAACAGAAATCTTACCTTGCAAACGCTTCTTGTTGGTGCATAGCTACTTAAGAAATTTTGCATATTTCGGAATTTGCTGAATAGCATCCAAAAGTGGAATATTCACCTCAACTTTGCTAAATGTTTCCAAGATGACAGGATCAATCTCATTCTTCTTTTTTGGTTCTTGTATGATATGGTGCAGATTTAGGCTTTTTAGGAAGAATTTCCTTCTCAACTTTCTTTGAATCGGTGGCAAGTTCACCATTGATTTTAGTGTCAATTTCAACAGCTTCAATTAACTCTTCAGGTTTCGGCATTGATGCATTCTTCTGCTCCTCTTCATATGCTTTGACAAATAGGGTTTGTCTAGCATCTTCCCGCTTCTCAACGCAATTGGGCTCACGTTTTCTTTGGGATTTACTTTCGATTGAGCAGGTATCCTAGCTTGGCCTTACAATTTCAAGTCTCTGACTTCGTTTGCCAATTGATCGGTCGTCAACAAATCATAAAAATAAAATCCCAACAATTACTAACTAAAGATAGCTAGAGCAAGTAGGGGTCGATCCCACAGAGAGATAGGTTATTGTTCTTTTTCTTAAAACAAACAAACAAAATAAAGAAGATTTTTAAAGTAAAATTAAATCGAATCAAACTAATAATTAAAACTATCTAAGAAAGCAATCAAGAAAATTAAAGAAAACAATTAATTAAAAGCAGAAGATAAATTGTGAAAATAATTAAGAAAACCCTCCAACATAGAATTAATCTCCCTCTTGACAAAAATACCATAGATCATTGATATCTAAAAATTATGAAAACAATAGATAGCTTGCTTGGAATTTAATCCTAAATTACCTTAATTAGATAAAGCTCTTGATCCAGTGTGAATTATCCCTTTTATTCTTTAAACAATTACCTCTTGATCCAGTGTGATAATTACTCAACAATAAATCATTAAGATCTAGTAATTTACAAGCACAATGGGCAATTAAAAATTGGTCAAAGATTCTTAAATCCCTTGGAAGGAAGATCCTTCGCTTCCAATTGCTACCAAACAATTAAATCCGAAGATCCTTCAAGATTTTAATTTAGCTAATGCTACTTAATTTATCAAGAAAGTACGCGCTTGAATCAATCAAAACAAGCAACATAGAATTCATGCGGAGATATTAAGAAATACCCTATTAATTTTCATATAAAAGCACAAAATCTCACCATGATATAAGTCAAGAGATCAATTAAATTCTACATTGGAGAAAAGAAAAGCATTACTCACTCATGAATTGAGTGAGCATCCAAAGAATAAGAAGAAAACTTACAGGACTTGAAGGCGAAATCCTCCTCTTGAGTAACTTAGGGTTGCCGCCCCTCTCTATGCAAAGAGGGGGTGCGGCACCCTAGCCCTAAAACTAGAAGGAAAACTAGAACTAGAAGAGAAAAAGAAGAAGAGAAAATTATCTAGATATTGTGTGTGTAGGTATGTGATTTGTGTTACAGGGGGTGGCAATTTATAGTGGAAATAACCCTAGAAAATCCAATTCTAAATAGGATAAGAGTCTAGGACGTTTTTGAGTCTAACTTAGAGTCTAAGTTAGATTAAAAGTCTTCTTAGAGTAGAATCCAAGTTAAAATAGGATCCTGGAATTTTCTGGAATCATGCAGGGACTTCGACGTCATTTTTGGGCTTGAAGATGACAGAACTGGGTCTTGGACTTCAAAGGAAAGTTGTAGATCTCGGAGTTAGCTTTCCAACGCCTACTTACGGGCCTAAAACGAAGGTCTGAGCAGAAAGTTATGATTTTTCTACCGAGACTGCGTTGAATCCTAATCCTGTTAGGACTAGAATCGGGAATCTACGGGAATTGAATATTTCCTTGAATATAGGAAGCACAAATTGGGATTTTAATTCCAATTATGGGCTTATATGGGCTGAGTATTTTCCCATATTAAATATCCAAAATTCCTTAGCTTCCGGGCTTCTTCATGGCTTGTCTTCAATCCTTCGCAATTAAAGCTCCATTCTTCAATTCTTGCTTCTTGGAAATAATTATTCAATGATTTTCAAATCTTCAAATTATCTTCAGTAAGTCTTCAAACACAAACTTCGAATCTCCAAATCTATACTCAAAATTACTTTGCTCATATCTGTGTAAAAAGTCATCAAAATAGCTCCAAAAGTAGTGAAAATTATCAAATTATCAATTTCACATCTCATAAAGACTCAAAACACAAATATTAACAAAATAACATATATTTAAGCATAAATAGATCAAAAAACATAATAAAATAGCCATAAAAATATGGTTGTTTTTGGCTCAATCACCAATTTTCCCAACTCTTCAATTATAGTGTCAACCGATGTCTTCACTTGATTGAATCTATCTTGAGCAGTCTTTTGAAATTCAAATTGCGATGAAGCAATTCAAGTAACAATGTCTTCAAGTCTAGAAGAATCACCTTGCGGCTTTTGAGGAAAAGAGGGTCTTGGTTGAGAAAATTGTTGTCTTGGCTGAGCATTTAATTGATTACTCCAACGAAAATTAGGGTGATCTCTCCCTCCAGGGGTGTAGTTTGTGTAGTTTGTACCAATAGCATTAATTTCCTCACAATCGTCGTCGAAAGGAGTTGGCAAGCATCGGTGTAATGCGTGTCTAAAGAACAGATTCCACAGTGTTTGGGAACACTTGGAGTAACCTTGCCTTCCATTAGCTGGGCTAATTTTGAAAGCTGAAGGTTAGTAGAATCCATCGTTTGTTCAATGCTCGTCATACGAGATGATGATTGAGCAATCTCAGCTACTTTTCTCAGTCTAGGGTCTCGAATTCCAGTTTGTTGAGCACTACTTGCCATACTTTCAATCAGTGTGTTTGTATCGTCTGCAGTCTTGTTCATCAAAGATCTCCCACTAGCAACATCAATCACATGTCTTTCTAAGTCGGTCAAACCTTCATTTAAATACTGAACAAGCAGATGAGACTCAATTCCATGGTGTGGGTATGAAGCAACAAGTCTATTGAATCTTTCCCTGTATTCATATAAGCTCTTATCAGGATTCTGCCTGATTCCACTGATTTCCTTTCTGATGTTGGAAACCTTGTGATGCGCACAAGGTTTATCATGGACTTGAAGATGACCATGGAGAGAAAGGAAAGGTTGTGCATGGGCTGCAAGGAAGCATGAAGATGCATGGAGATCATGGAGACATCGATGAGGTTGTAACAAGATCCAAGAAGGTTCCATTTGATCCATTTAGTATGCCATCGGGTCCTATGACAAGATCTAGAGCTAGGAGGTTCAAGGATGCACTTATGGGCTTATTCAAACTCATCTTGATGATATGAAGACCATTGAAGTTCAATTAAAGACCTTTGGTGATGATTTGAGCAAGAATACATCCATCGATTCCAAGCTCATTACTTTACTTGCAATCGATGTATAGTTGGGTTTACATAGGTCAATTCGGCCTTGTGTGATCCCTATTCTATCTTAGATTAGTTTATTGTTAAGTTTAGATGACATTAGGAAAGAGTCTTGTTTGATTAAGTCCAATCATTGCTTAATTATGCTTTTTTATTTATTTTTCCTATTTTGACTTGGATTAGTTTTCCTTGTCTTTTATTTGGGCTTTTTAGGCTTGTTAGCCGCCCATCACTTTAGGATTAGGTTATGTCGGCCCTTACTACTATATAAGGGTTCGGAATCTCTCTTGTAAGACTAAGTTAAGTTTATCAATCAATTGAGTGTTAATTCACCTTGAGAATTAAGTTTCATTGTTCTAGTTTGAACATATTTAGGATTTTTTCAATTTTGTAGAGTCTTAGCAAACAATTAGGTAGTGATTACTTGGTTGTTTGTGAATCTTACGATCTTAGGTTGTTAATTGCAGGTATAATTAATCATCTAAGGCCGAAAAAAGAAGAAGAGAGCTTGGTTAGGTTCTATCGATTTCAACAAGTCTAGAAGTTGGTGTTTTCAAGTTGATCTTTGGAGGATTTCGAAGGTATATTTGAATCGATCACAACTAGATTCGTATCAATTGGTATCAGAGCATAGGTTTTCATCTTCAATCAGTTAAATCTATCAATCTATTCATTATTCATCAAGTTCTTCATCCATCAAGTTCATATCACAAAGTTGAAAATAAAAAATTCAGAAACTTTCGATTTTTGTTCTAAATTCATTTTAGGTCTGATTGCCTTGAAATTTGAGATTTGGAGTTCTTATGCATAAAGGTTTTATCGAAAAATAGTGATGATTCAAAAAAAAAGTTATCGAAATTAGAATTTTGGAGGTTATTTTGGGATTTCTTGATTAAGGTTGCAATTTGACCTTAATTTGAGAAATTGGAAGTGTGTTTAAAGATTTTGGGAAGCTACTACTGCAATTGAAGAGTTAATTTGAAGAATTTTAGTTTGGAGCTCATTGGATTCAAGTGATTATTATTAGGCTTTAAATTAGGGTTCTTAGGGGCTTGCGCGATGAGGGGGCTGTTTCAACCTATGCAGGTTGAGTTCGACCTTCTACAAGGTTGAAACAGAAAATTTTTGTGTTCAAATAAGTAAATCAAAGCTTGAATTGAGACTATCTACATCGACATTGAAGTGCTACAAGTTTGGTTTGGTTTTTAGATCACTTACTTTGAGATTTACTTAAGTTTTGCTACTAATTGTTTGTAAAAAAGAGTGTTAAAAGGCAGATTGTGTGAGACTATCAAGAGTTATTAGAGGGTCGGCCAAACCCACCATACTTGTGTGCAAACAAGAGAGCAAATTGTGGTAAACTAGTGTGTGTGTGTGTGTGTGAGGATTTTCTTGATCTATACTAATCTTTTTATTGCAGGTACAATGGGAGATAGGGGGGATGGAGAAAATCAGGCAGATTTGGCTACTTTGTTGCAAAATCTAGTGCAACGAATGGATACTTTGACACAAGAAGTTCAACAAGTAAAATTAACAAGTTCAACCACCACAACTAAGGAGGCAATTGGGTGTTGAATTAGTTGATGATCCTGTGAGGGAGCCTAGAGTTCCTAGGGCAGCCACTAGAGGAGGTCCTATGGATCGATTGACAGACAAGAAGCTGGTGGAGATGCTTACTTGGAAAACTTGCGGCTTAGGAGGGTTGTTGAGAGAGAGGAGCCTAAAGACAACATCAAGTACAAGATTCCTAAGTTCAATGGAAGGGGAATTCCAGAAGATTACTTGGATTGGGAATCGAAGTTGGATATGTACTTTGACTATCATCCTTATGCCGAATCTAAGAAGGTACAAATTGCTATCCTTGAGTTTGTTAAGAATGCTTTAAATTGGTGGAATTAATCGATGCAATCAATGAGGAGAAATAGGGAGAGACCAATTAAAACATGGGCTGATTTTTCTTTTTGAAAGGCAATAATAATTATTATTATATGATGATAATTGAAGCACATAGATGTGCATAGAAACCTTGGACTTTTGCGTTTGAAACCCTGCTTAAATATATGTTATTTTGATAATATCTGTGTTTTGAGTCTTTATGAAATGTGAAATTGAGAATTTGCTAGTTTTCACTACTTTTGGAGTTATTTTGATGACTTTTTACACAAATATGAGCAAAGTAATTTTAAGTATAGATTTGGAGATTCGAAGTTCGTGTTTGAAGACTTATTGAAGATAATTTGAAGAATTATTTCAAGAAGCAAGAATTGAAGATTGGAGCTTTAATTTCCAAGGATTGAAGACAAGTCATGAAGAAGCCCAGAAGCTTTGGAATTTTGGATATTTTATATGGGATAATACTCAGCCCATATAAGCCATAATTGGAGTTAAAATCTCAATTAATGTCGCACAATCCAAGGAGAATATCCAATTCCCGCTAAATCCCGATACTAGTTCTACTTGGATTAGGATTCAACGCAGTCTCAGTAAAAAGGCCATAACTTTCTGCTCAGACCTCCGTTTTAGGCCCGTGAGTAGGTGTTGGAAAGCTGATTCCAAGATCGACAACTTTCCTTTGAAGCCCAAAGCCCAGTTCTACCGATTTCAAGCCCGAAATGGTTGTCGAAGTCTCTGCACAGTTCCAGAAAACTCCAGGATCCACTACTAGAAAACATGTTTATTGCGACGGACAATTTCCGTAGCAATAAGTCTGAAACCCGTAGCTAAATTGAATCAGCTATGGAAATTGCCCGTAGCCGTGTCCCTTGCAAATCCTAGCGTCGCAAATAATATATAGCTACGGAATTACTATGTTCGTAGCAAGTAGCTACGAACCAAACCTGTAGCTAATATTCCAAAGACCGTAGCAGATACTTTGGACGGAAGTTAATGTTTCCGTCTCCTTGTGCGTAGCAAATCCGTAGCAGTTCGTAGCTAAATGTCAAAAGTCAACCTAGATATTTGAGTTGACTTTCTGTAGCTATTGGTAGACATGTTTGTAGCAAGTCCGTAGCTACCATTATGTGCGTAGCCATTTTATAATCCTAAAATAATGTCCTGATCGTAGCTAGTAGCCTTAGGGATTACTAATAGCTGTAGTCCACTAGTCCTATCCACACTTCCTAAGTCCGTAGCAATTTATATAATATTTATTCTTATTTGGCAATTTATATAATATTTATATATTTAATAATTTTGGCTTCTTTACAAATATAATAATATATGTTTAGGCTTGAGTAGTGAACAAAATATAAACGAAATATTATTATATATATTAATATTAAAACAAAATTGTTCTTACAATTTACAAACTAATTGAACAATGAGCTAAGAACTAAAATGTCAAAATACCAAACCTAAATGTAAAAACAGACATCTTTCAATGCCTACAAACATAGAGCAATCGTAATATTCATCTAATTATATAGACAAACCATACTGGTATTTTGTCAAAATACGCTCTTGAAGCTCTGCAGCTCCTCTTAACTTCAACCTTCCCAGCAGATAGTTTTTCACCTGTACATATACCCAAGTGAATATTAGTGGTATATCTATCGAGAGTACCTCACTTTAAAGATAGTCTTTAAATCCTTTAGAATAAGAATAATAGTAAGGTCTCTGTTAATGATTTTCCTTGCAAAGAAAAAAAGAAGCTAGAGTAATCTTCTTTGAAAATATTTTTCAAAAAAATAAATTGACTCATCCGCAATATCATGCATTAATCAACATTGACATCAACCATATATACCTTTAAATATGGTGACAAAAGAGCAATACATGTTGAATCTTTTAGCAGCATCAAGTAAATTCACAAAAGCTCAAATCAGCTACAAATTGTAAACCCGGAGACCCTGTAAATGGCTTGGCCAAACCCAAAGACATAGCTAAATCAGTATGCATCATTACCCAATATGGAATGAAGACGTACATTGAATGATTAATATGTTCACAACTGTATAAGTAATGAAAACTAAACTTGGATTTTCGATATTTACCTCAAAACAGTTAAAGATAAAGGAGTTATATAGCTACAAGTCAGAATAACTCTTAAAAAAGAGGGATAAAAGACGTAAGTAGATATGATATACCTGACACGAGTCCCATTGATCTTATTTAGAATGATGCCCTGTTTGGTTCATCAAGTTGATAGAAACATAATAAGCATATTTGCATTATAAATCATTAATTAAATGATATTATATATACACACGAAGTGAATAAAATGAGAGATACTTAACTGGAAGCACAAAGAATGAACAAAGAAACGAACTTGAAGCTTGCCAATAACTTCCACAAAGTCAAAATAATATAATCTTAGCTTTAAAGAATAAAGAACTTTAAAAAATATCTATATTTCACTAGCTATCAATTTTTAATCAATTGGAAGAAGACTTATTGTTTTCCCATATTGGTATTTAACAAACTATAAATATCTCAAACATTTCATTTCCCATGCTGGTATTGAACTAATCACTTTTTGGTTCAATCTTTAATTCATCAAGCCCATAATATTATTGGCACTTTCCCTTTTATTGTATTTTAAAAAGCAAAGTAACACAAAACTAGAAGCTTTTGAACTGGCCTACCACCAAGTCTGCAACCCATTTACTGCTCTATGAATCCAATTCCAGCCTCTCTCTCTTAAGCTAACAATATCTTGTAAATTTGTCTAATATTCCAGCTAGATTGACCTTCACATTCTAAAATCACCTTGATTAAAACTGATGTATCTGACTTAAATTCCATTTGTTGGCAATTCAAGCTTTTTACTAATTTTCCAGCAAGTTGATTGATTTATTAAATTAAATAAATTAAGTTTGTTTGTAGCTACTATAAAATTTTTATTCATTTTTAATTAACTAAAGGGGATGGTTCGAGCGAGGTATAGCCATGTCTAATCACAACTAAAAATTGATCAAAACACAACAAGTCAAAGTCATTCTACAATTATAAAGATGAAATTAAACTCTTAAAGTAACAACTCAACAACACATCTTAATAATTAAAGATATTCTATAATACCAAGCTTAATTGTGGGAAAAAAAAAAGAACAATTAAGCAAGTATAATAACAGACTTTAAGTTGCAAATAGAAAGCAATTCAAAGCATTCCATCAATTTGAAAACTTAATATAATAATTCTTATAAAAGTCATTTCTTTATTCAGCCTTCAAGACCTTTATCAAAGCTTCGAAACCCAGAATTATTATCATAAAACCTAAATCCACACAATTAAGCAAATCATGTATCAATTCCTACTTAAAAAAATACCAATAGCAGTAGCAAGTAGCAACAAACAAACCCATGCAAAAAATTAGTGAAAACCCCAAATACCTTTATGCCTATAGGAAAAAAATTTGAAGTCTGAAGCTTGGGAACAAAAAGCAACTGAAGCCCATTGATCATGTAACAAAGAAAGAACAGAGACAACAAATTATATGAAATCCGATAACACACACACAACAAAGAAAACGTGTCAACATTGCTTTAGAGCTTTTCCATCCATTTCTTCCTTTTTAATTTATATATTTTTTGATCACTTTCAATTGAGGAACAAGAAGAAAAAGAAAGTTCATTATTAATAGAGAGCTGAGGTACTAGAAAGTGAAAGACTTTCCCTTCATAATTTGGTTTATGCATGAAAATGTGAAAATGGGCCATACCAAACAAGGCAAGCATAATAATCTTTTTAATCTTGAATTCATTCATTAATTAACATTCACCTAAATTTTTTATTTGCTTAATTATATTATAACGAGGTGATGGGTAGTGCTACCAGAAACTAAAATATTTCTTTGGCTGAGATTTAGATGTAGGGGATGATTATCTTCAATCTGAAACGGACCACCTGGGAATTTCTTCTTCTTGAACAGAAAACAGAGAAGCTAAGGTGATGGCTGTAGGACTCCAGAAGAAAAACAAAGATAGGAAAGAAAAACATGATTGGAGTTCTGAACAATCATGATTTGCTATGACCAACTAAAATAGAGATATCATACAAAAAGGACATATATCGAACAATAAAAGGGAAGAAGAATGCAAAAGTTCTAAAACCTTTATTCTTTCAGTATGTGATCTACAATGGCCATAAATCAATCACTTCCCCTAACAACTAAACTTCTGAACAACGTTATGTATGTGCTCAATGTATTACAATTTGCCTTAAATTAAACATGCATGCTGATCAAAAAAGCATGCATTTAAGGAATAAATGTGTCATACATATTGGTATATAATAATATATTATAAAATAAACATCTTGACTCCTACTTCCACTATTCTTTTCAGATAGAAAGAAAAGAATGTTTTATTTGTTATTTTTTCCAATTAATTATTTACTTAGAAAAGATACAAACTCAGAGGATATTGACTAATAAAACTACTTTAAAACCTTCTCTATGATCTATATTTAATTGATGCATCTCATTTCTCTTTTTGACTCTTTTTGACTTTGCCTTAACTGATTTCCAATAGCTAAAGAATTCAAATAAAGTGAAGTGAAGCTTACATAACATTACTTTCCCTCTTAAGAAATGCTAACTTTACACTTTTCCCCCTTC
>AWUE01014899.1:0-39504 GCA_001974825.2 Corchorus olitorius | reverse complement strand
CCTTCGAACACGCTAATCCGAATTGAAAATCCACCCTCAGATCCGCCGGAGCTGACTATCTGATGAAGCTAGTCTCGAGGTATAGTATTCCCCTTGCTTTACTCTCCCTCTTCACGGTCTTACTTTCCAAATCTGACGACTTTGAACTTTGAAACCTTTCAACTTTCTAACCTACGGTTTTCCTTTGTGTTTCGGAAGGAGATCTAGGAAGGGCGTTATGGGAGAACCGAAAACGGGTGAAGGAAACAGAGAAGGTAAAAAAAACTAAAACCCTTTTGTGATCTTGTTTAATGCTAGGAACAAGAAACCCCTTTTTTTGTATTTTTTTTGATGAATTGTTAATGCTGCCTAAAAGAAAAATGAAGAAA
The DNA here is from genome assembly GCA_001974825.2 of Corchorus olitorius. Lineage (NCBI taxonomy): Eukaryota > Viridiplantae > Streptophyta > Magnoliopsida > Malvales > Malvaceae > Corchorus > Corchorus olitorius. Next base: position 39,136 of record AWUE01014899.1, on the reverse strand, counting down.
TCTTTTTTTCATTGGTTTTTTCTCTGGTGATGCTGCTAAAGTAAGGAAAAGCAATAGAAAATTCCCCCTTTTTGTGGTGTTTTGGCTACTAAAAAATACTAGGAAAGGAAAAAAAACTAGGGTTTTTGTGCTTCTTCTTTTTTTTTCGGGATCTCTATGAAAGAAAAAAAATGGGAAAAAGAACTTAGGGTTTTTCTCTTGGGTTTCGTGTCTGGGGTTTTAGGCTACTGTTGTTTATATATGCCTGTGCTAGATTCAATCTGAAGGTTGAGGTTGTGTCTCTTTGTGGTTTAACGGCCCATGATCCTCCTTGAGGCTTGCTGACTTGGGTGTATGTTTATTGACATCGACCTATTTGAGTGTGGAATCTAATGTTATTATGCTGCCATTGCCTTTGAAAATTGATGTACTGTGAAAATTCCTATTTCCTGTGATTTTTGCCATCTGTCCAGTACCTGAAATTTAACAAATCCAATGGTTATTATGACTCACTGATTTGTGATTTCTACCATGTGGTTTCACTGTATTTGTGTTTCTCCTGCACTTGCTTAGCTGTCTACTGACTCATCTAACTGCAATATCTGATATGGCCAACTCCTATTGGTACCCTTGCTGATTTGGAGACTTGCATTGCTCTGATTGGCCTGAAGCTTGTGTGAGCATGTGCCTGGCTTGTGTTGGAGTGTGCTGATCTCACTTGCACACACTTCTTCAGTGCCATTTTCTGCTGTAGTTCATACTTGTTGTTTGTGGTTTTCCCCTGCCATTTTAGCCATTGGATTGCAATAATTTCAGTCTAGTATACTGTACCGATGGTTAGGACATGCCTCCCATTATCTGCATTTTGTATGGTTTCACACTGAAGCATTTTTAGAGACAAATTTCTGACTTCCTTTGAACTTGGTTGGCAAGTTTAAATTAAGCCTGCTAATCTCTCTTTGGTTTTGTTTTCTTGTGTTCTTATTGCTGCAAAACTTCCTGCTTTGTCCCTTTGGTGTACTATGGTTGCTGATGTGGCGAGGGGGACCATCCAAGCTTGGTCCCCCAAGTCTAAAAAAGATAAGTACTACATGCTTCTTAAGACTTGATTTACTTACTTTGTTTGTTTAAGACTTGAATTACTGCTAATCCTTTGTTCTGTTTTTGTTTTGCAGGTATTTTGGAGTTCAAAAATTGGGAGACAGAGACAAATGCTTCATGATCTTCTTGTAATCTTAATTTAGCATTTGTAATGTATATTTTTGGCATGTAATTATGGCTATTATTATTATTTTTTTATTGGATCTGTAAGTTAACAACTGGGCCAAGTTAGTTTTTCTTTCTTTTCTTTTTTTCTTTTTTCACATTTGGGCCCTTCCCAAATTCAAAGCCCGAAACACCTCAAAATGGGCAAATGGACCCAAGACCCAATATAGGTCCATAGGCAAACAAATAGGAGCCCACTGCATGTGAGCAGCCAATTTCAGTTTAAACCCAACTAGAAGGAAAACCAAAGCAAAAGAGAAAAAGGGATTAATAAAAAGAAAAGGACCGGACCCAAAAGAAAAGAAAAAGAAAAAAGAAAGAAGGAAAAAAAGGAGAAGACCAAATGCATAGGCCCAAAAACATTTTGAGAAACTAATAAGGAAATGGGTCTTTAAAAAAGAAATGGACTTTGAATTACTAAATAAGGAAATGGGCTCTAAAATGGTAATGGACTTTGAATGAAACTAATGAGGAAATGGGCTTTATTAAAATGGAAGGGCTTTACTAATCTAACGCAAGATAATGTGTCTACACGAAATAACTAAATTAAACTAGAAAACAATAATGTAAAACTAAACTTAGGATCAAGAAAATAATTTAAGAAAAACAATTGAATAAAAACATACTTCTTCTTTTTAGGTAATTGTTTTGATCAAATAAATCATGGATCACAGACACAAAACATGAATGTGACTTAAATTGCAATCAATTAAGAATTATAAATTACTCCAAATCGATATATAGCCTAAGATGTAGACATCAATTTTCATTGGAATAAAGTAATCCCCTTAATATCTTAAACAACTTCATTTGAATAATTGGTATAGGAGTGGAATACTCAACACTTCAACATGCTAACAAAATTAATCCGCATCTCACTAAAACTAATTTCTATTGTTTCTAATCAAGACATCACCCTGTGAAGAATCATAAAACAAGCATTAAGATTTACTTTTCCGCATGCATGATAAATCAATACCAAACTCATCTACATCTATTTTCATCTCGGCCTATAGATTTCAACAAGGTTTGATAATCCCATTGAACCTAGGACTCCTAGAATTACAACTGTCACTTTGACCAATATTAGCTTGACTCAAGTTAAATTGAATCTAACAATAGCATTCATAATCATCAAGATAAGTTGTACACCGAAATCTATCAAAATATGAACACATAAGATGAAGTACAAGGATAAAAAACATATTCAAACAGAAATACCTAAGGAAAAGAAGTATAAGAGTTTAGCTACTCATGGATTGTTTCCAATCCATGAGAGGCTGAAAAACTTACAAAACAAAGAGGTGGGCGGCTACCTCCTCTCCAAATCGCAAATTACAAGAATAAGGGTTGCGAAAGATGTTACTAGGGTTCTAGGATACGAGGGTATATATAGGAGGCAGCCAAGGGTTTAATTTAGAGTTCTAGATGACTTAAACTAACCCTAAGGACGTTATGGGCTGTTCTCCATGTCTTCAAGCTAACCCAAATAGGTTATATGGGCTCAATTTGATCAAAATCGCAATATGGCCCAGGACAATTTCTATCTACAAATCTTCAAGGGCAATTTCGTCCATGAAAACGTTTGATCTGGGCTTCGACCAAAACATGAAAGTTGTAGCTTTTGGAGTTAGCTTTTCAACGCATATTCATACACCTCATTTGGAGCTCTGGATCAAAAGTTATAGTTGTTTTCCCGAACTGTCACCAAATCTGAAAAGTATTGAAGAGGCTTCAAGAGGAAGTGACATGAGTTTGCCGACGATGACGACTGGGCGCGCGCAGACTGAGTGTCCTGACTCCTCTTGGGCGCCCATATGGTTTGTCTGAAGACCCATGTGGTTTGTTTGATCACCCAAGTGGGCAGTGTCATAGCTCGTCACCTTGACATGTCTTCTTGCCTTGAACTTATCTTTGCTCCTTTGCCTTGAAAACTCTAAGCAATCAACTTTATGACTTTGATAAGTATAAAATTGACTCTTCAAGCTCTTCAATCACGAACATGATAACTCCATTTTTCATCCAAAACATCCATGAAAATATTTGTGTCATAAATCATCCAAAAAGGCTCTACAAAGGTACAAAATTGATGATTTTGCACTTTTCTTCTTGTCAACACCTATGAACACAAATATAACCAATATAAGGCATAATCAAGCATACAACACCCAAAAACCATAGGAAAATGACCATAAAAAGATGTATAATTTTGGTCTGATCAAGGATGCACTTATGGGCTTATTCGAACTCATCTTGATGATATGAAGACCATTAAAGTTCAATTGAAGACCTTTGGTGATGATTTGAGCAAGAATACATCCATCGATTCCAAGCTCATTACTTTACTTGCAATCGATGTGTAGTTGGGTTTACATAGGTCAATTCGGCCTTGTGTGATCCCTATTCTATCTTAGATTAGCTTATTGTTAAGTTTAGATGACATTAGGGTTGGGCCTTGTTTGATTTAGTCCAATCCTTGCTTAATTATGCTTTGTTATTTATTTTTCCTAGTTTGACTTGGATTAGTTTTCCTTGTCTTTTATTTGGGCTTGTTAGGCTTGATAGCCGCCCATATCACTTTAAGATTAGGTTATGTCGACCCTTACTACTATATAAGGGTTCGATATCTCTCTTGTAAGACTAAGTTAAGTTTATCAATCAATTGAGTGTTTATTAACCTTGAGAATTTAGCTTCATTGTTCTAGTTTGAACGTACTTAGGTTTTTTAAATCTTGTAGAGTCCTAGCAAACAATTAGGTAGTGATTACTTGGTTGTTTGTGAATCTTGTGATCTTAGGTTGTTAATTGCAGGTCTAATTAATCATCTAAGGCCGACGAAAGAAGAAGAGAGCTTGGTTAGATTCTATCAATTTCAACAAGTCTAAAAGTTGGTGTTTTCAAGTTGATCTTTGGAGGATTTCGAAGGTGGATTTGAATCTACCACAACTGGATTCGTATCACCTTGTGTGCAGGAAAATATTTCTCCAAAAAGTGTCTTTTCATATCCAGCCGTGTAGTGCCTGAACCGGCAGGTAAACAATAAAGTCAATATTTTGCTCTATCAACTAGAGTAAAAGGAAAAGCTCTGAACTTAACTTGCTCATCAGTAACTCCTTGTGGTCTCATAGAAGAACATGCCATGTGAAATTCATTCAGATAGCGATGTGGATCCTCTCTAGGTAATCCATGAAATTTGGACAAGAGATGTATAAAACCAGATTTGAACTCGAACGGTGCTTCAACATCTGTGTAAGTGATACACAAAGGTTGTAAGGCTAGGTCCGGAGCTGCAAGTTCTCTAAGAGTTGGAACTCTTTGGATAGGTTGTTGATCATCCATGTCAAAAAGATTCCTTAAAGCAGATGCACAAGATGTAGATGCAACTGATTTAGGTGAATTGGTTGGTGTATGCTCTTGAGAATTAGTCACTGAGGGTTCTCTTTCTTCACTGTCTCTTTCGAAATTTCGCTTCTGCTTCAACTGTTTCTCCAATTTGTCAATATTAGGTTCGCACACTAAATTGCCACTGTTTCTTGATCTAGTTTGCATAAATCAATTCAGTAATTCAGCTTCCAAATCTGCAAAAACAAAACAAGAAAAATCAAAGCACAATTGAAATCGAAATTAAAAGCAAAAAAATCGAAAATTAAAGAAAGAAAAAGAAAAATTGCGATTAGGGTTTAGGAGGGATGGAATCGTAAAAAGTAAAAAGTGGGAAAAAGGGATTCTTGCGATTAGGGTTCCAAGGGGATAAAATCACAAAAATAAAAAATAAAGAAAACCAAAATTAAGGTTAGCTAAAGAAATCGGAAAAAGAAAGAATATGCGATGGGATTAAGAAGATGGTGGATGGCTTGAGGTTGTCTTGATTCAGTTAATCAGCTTTGTTGTCCTCCCTAGCAACGACGCCAAAATTATGATCGCTATCGTCAAATAATCATAAAATAAAAACCTAACAAACTCTCTCTAACAGGTAGATAGGCCAAGTCAGGGTCGATCCCACAAAGAAGAAACAATCTAAATTAACTGTAGCAAAACAACTAAGAAAGAAAACAGATTAAAAGCAACAGATTATAAAGAAAGCAATAGAGTTTGTCACGAAAGCAAGTAAATAGAAAACAATTAGATAAAGGCAATACTTCTCCACTTATCCCCACTTAAGCTTAAATTAATTATAAACACCATAAATCGTAGATCAAAATATATCAATTATCAAGCACCATAAACATGTCTTTGGCAAGGAATCAGAATACTAGTTATTCTACTTCATCCTAATCTATTATCAATTATAAATCCAATTAGTAGTAGTTATTCCTAATCAAATATCTTTTATCAATTACCAATTTAGCTACTAGTTATTCACCAATTTAAGCAATCAAATAAAGCATTAAGATCAATAGATAAACCAAACATATGCTAATGATTACTAGTTATTCATAACAGCATAAGATCAATACAAAACCCAATTTAATACTTCAATTACTAGTTATTCATTGAACATATCAAATCATGCTATTAACAATTAGATTCAATTACTAGCTATTCACCAAATCTAATCTAGCAAAGATTCAATTAATTAACTAATTAGGTGTGCATTCCCAAGCAGTAAGTTAACCAAAATCTAGACAACAAATCCAAGGTTAAGCATGAAAACTTGTTTGTCAAAGAGATTGAATCATCAAATCAAATCCAGCCAATCATACATACATAGACAAATTGACATATGCATAATAGATTATCATCAATTCATCAATCAATTGATATAGAATTAAAGCACAAGATCTCACCATAAGTGTAAAATAATTAATTCATAACTCAAGGGTTCAAAGGGGAAAAGTATTAAAGAAAACTACTCACTCATGATTGAAGCAATCATGAGAGACATACTTACAAACAAAGGAAGAAGATGTCGACAAGGTGAAACATCTTAGGGATGTCGACACAACTTACTTCAATTGTCAGTTATCTGAGTTATTCCATTATGGCAAATCCTAAGATAATCTTATGTATTTATAGACAAACCTAAGACACATCCTACCCTTATGACAAACAATACCAGCCCTTAGATGAGGCGGCAACGAGGGTAAGATACACATCTAAATTCTAATCCTACTTCAACTATGAATTACATCAACTTTGTCTCCAAGTAATGAGCTTAGATTGGTTGAAGTAGATCATCATTAATTATCATCTTCAATGGTCAATTAGAGTGCTCCACATCATCAATTATAGTTACAAAACTTGTCCAAGCAACGTCCAAGTCGGTTTAAGCATTCCTCAAGTCGTTTGGATAGTTGGTCAAATTTGTCCAAAAATCTTCAAGGGCAAAATTGACATTTCTCCCAATAGAATTAGCTCTCTAGGTAAAAAGCAAAATTGTAGATCTTGAAGTCAATTTTCCAATGGTATATTATTTGCATTTTTCTGAGGTCTGAATCAAAAGATATGAGTTTTCTACCAAAACTGCACTTGTGAATTCGCATATCTTAAAGCCTAAAGAAGAGTTTCAAGCCCAATCAACAATTATGATGGCCTTGAGAAATCAGATTTGAATTCCCAATGATTCGGGCTTCCTTCAGGGCTAGATGGGCTCCAATGGGCTTAATGGGCTAAAAATGACCAAAATCAGTAATTTTTCCAAATTGATCCAAAATTGCTCCAAATCTTTATAATCTTAAATAATGGCTCCAAATGTTCCTGAAAATACAAATATGAGAAATATAAGGTGAAATAGATACTCATTACTACCAAAACAAATAAAATCATATAGAAAATATCAACTAAATTTGGTCTTATCATTGTTTAATGATGTTCAGGGGAGTTCGATTCATGTCCATATCAAGCAGTAAGATGCCTAGATTTTCAAGTCTAGGTTGTCGAAGACCTTTGACGTTTTCCTAAATATGCACTCAATTTTATGGATGATGAAACTCTAGGGAGCATGGCTAACTCTGATAAATACCTAGCAGGTGTAGTGTTTACCATTCTGCTTTGATTGTTTGGGATTAATTGTCCATATTGATTAACTGCTTGGGTTTTGGTTTGTTATTCCAGATGCTATTGGAATGTTACTTTCGATTGGCGGATTACAGACTATCCAGATGTCCAATTCCGAGAGAACCACACAGGAGAGAGATGTCTTTATCGAAAAACTAAGGTAACATAAACTTACTGCCCTTAGAGAATGATTACTATTTTTAGAGCCTCCATCGCTATATCACCTGATATGACTATTTGTCTGCGGTCATGGTAGTGGAGAACCTATCAGGGTCACTATATGGGAATCTTCATTCGACCAACTAGTTGAAGTTGAATAAACATGTTCTATGACAGTGTGTTGAATATTTTAGTATGATACTTTATAATTTCAGAACCATTTTCCTTTTCTGCGATTTGGATTAAGCAACATGAATGCTTCTCTTATATTCAACAATGCAATTATCGGTACATGGCAGAATTAAATAAACGGTTTAACACTACTTTATCATTCGAAAACTGTTTTTCTTTTCTGCAATTTAGACCTTTTGGCTGTCTCTTGATCCGTGTTTCTTATCTTTGGTGGGCGGGTAAGTGATTTATTTTCCATGCTTATCTCTCTGGGTTCTTGATTTTCGTTCGACCTTGCTCTCATCTTGCCATCCATTATCGATGGGGGGTTTTCAGATTTTTTTTTTCAGCCTGTTCATGGCCAATCTCTTAATTCGAGATTGTAATCTTAGAATTGCTAGATAAGCTTATCTGATTGCTTACCTTTCCTCTCTATCTGTATAAATTTAAGGCTTTTAGTTTTGAATTTCTAGCTTCATTATTCATCTTCTATCTTCTATTCGGTATTATTATTTTATCTCTGTTTTCAATTCTATTTGTTTTTTACGATTTCTATTACTTACCCCCGTTCCATGATTCCTCTTCAATCAACTCAGTACTTAAAGATTCTCAAATAGGTAACATATAAATTGTGAAGAGATTTTCAATGAAAAATCCTAGATTATCACTATGCTTCCTTTTTTCTTAATTAATCCCGATTTTATTACATGATTATGAACTTTTTAATCTCTTTATTTGTAAGGTTATTACATCTGGGATTTTATGCGAATTTTGGCATTTTATTTTTGGTCTACAGCTAATTTAATCCTTAAGTCTTATTGTTTCTCCAACACTGTTAGTTCCCCCTTTCTACCCTTGAAATTATCAGTTTACAATTTGTATAATTTGAAGTTATTATGTCTCATGAATTGGAGTGGTGGTGCTTTTAATAATTAGGTGCAGTATAGGTTTTGCATTTATTTTCCAAACTCTGTTATAGTGGTGTTGATGGGTTCTTTTGTTGTGGTGGAGGAGGCGTCGCAAACAGACCAAAAGATATGCCGGAGGCGGCAGAGAAGAAGACCGGAGCAGATCTTAGTGAGAGTGTGGTAGTGACAGGTTTGGCTTTTTACGGTGGTTTGATTTGATCAAAGAGATAGAGTTTTAGGGTGAATTCTCTTAGATGCCAAAGGATCGTTTTCAATGGTTTCAACTCCACTATATATAGTGAAATAGTGAAGAGGCTTTTAAGTGAAAGAACGTGTGTAATAATTATGATATCCCGTAATTAAAGTATACTGATATCAATTGATATCAATAATATGCATTTGAGTGATTTACGGTAGGATTGATTTAGGACATCAATTAGGGATTGATAGGTGCAATTGCGAGATTTACGGTGAAATTGATTTGAGATGTCAATTGTGTGATTTATGGTAAGAATGAAATATCAAGGAAGATGATTAAGGCTTTATCACTCTCATGTGAGAAAAGGTTGGGATTTTATATCCAACTACTTCCTAGTCCCAGCCTCCAAGCAAAACTCTCCGATATATCCCAAAGGTGGAGCTGATATTGGACCTTGCCATATCCTATGTCAATCCTATCGTATCGTCAAATTCTAGTAGGTATATGCTGCACGTGACAACGCCAAAAAGCAGTGTCAAGAATTGGAATTGTTATCATATGTTATCAAATTTTTGATTTTACAGCGGTAGTTGATTATCCATCGACTTCTTCATATGTGATCAGTTCATTTCCGACATGAACAAATGTTCTTAGTCCTCAGATCAATGACAGTGGGAACTACTTCAAGAAGATTGGTGGCCCTCTGAATAATGATATTACTAAAACCCATATGCACCAAACTCCTTGGTGTATTTCGTGATAAAGGTTCAAGCAAGAGCAGCAACACTGATTAAGCATCCAAAAGGGCCTGAAGATGGGGACAATTATAGGCTATAGGAATTGTTTGTTTTCTCTTATTCGGGTTTGTTGATAAGGGCAGTTTAATTTCTTCTATGGATTTAAGTTTCTTACTATGATAGTGTTTTGGTTCAAGATATTGAGAAAAGAAGTTGTATTTTCAAAGTCTTTGAAGGGACTGGCACATGGTTATTGCACTGTCCTTTCTGACATAACTACAAAAATAACCAACAAAGAAGTTGATTTTGAATTCCTCAAGGTTCCAATTATTCTTGGTTGTTTGCAGCCTCTATTTGTGATCTTTTTTCCTTTAAATTCCCTTAGATTTCTACATAAATTTCTATTTGTCACCTCAATGCTTGGCAGCATATTTCCAAGGCCTGAATTTTCAATCTCTTTGACTTCTCAATTAAATTGGTTAGCAGAGTAAAAAACTCGAGTATTAAGATTCTTGGATGTGATCTCTCACATGAGATAACTTTCTGATCCCATGCACTTAAATTGTTTAACCGATATGAAGAACTGATATAGGGATCATCTAATTCCAGGATTTGATTCAAGTACAGGCAAGAGTGGTTATTACCTAAAGAACTTTCTATTTCGGGTTTGGCATAGTTAATTACGTTTCATGAGAGCAGAGTAAGAGCTCGGTATTTAATTGTCGAGTCCAGACTCGCAAGTCTTAGATGTTGAATTCGATGTTAGTGTGGCTCTCATCGAGATACCATTGGAGAGCTTCGAAGACTAGGGTTAGGTGCAACTTTTATGGTGCATTGGTTAAAGGGTCTGTGTAACAGACAGGTAGAGAGTGTTGTTGGATGAGTTGTGTTGTATTTAATTCCATGTAACGATGTAGAAGAGGGCCTGAGCTCTCTTTATTTAATTTTATCATATATAGTACTCACAAGATTTGATGTTACTGCTTAAGCCTTATACCATTTTCTCTATTCAGTCTTCAATTTCCTTTGATATATTGAATTCGATTGAAGATAAAGTTCATTTTTCTTATCTCAATATAACTTGGTAATATTATATATATCTGACAGCCTTAAATTCTATTTGAGTGAAATCTCCAAAAAGAAAATATATAAATGTGCAATATAAAATAAAAAAGTTGTATATACTTTAAATTGATGGGTGCAGCATTTCAGTTTAACCCTCTGTAGCACTTTTGAAACCACATTGAACAGGAACAAAACTACAGAGATATAAAGTTGACGATTTAAATCCAATTAGATTGATCAAACAAGAAACTCTATGTCAACTATTCATAAAAACTTAATAGTACTTTTAGGAACCTGTTGATAATTATGTCCATATCTATGGATTCAGAAACTTAGTTCAATGAGATTATCTATTTTCTTCTATTAAACTCCAATCCACTGTGTAGACACCCATTTTTTTTGTCTTGTATCCTTTAATTTATATCAATCTATTTCTTATTTGGTATTAGGGTCATCTAGGGGCATTTTAGTCATTTGCACGTCTAGGGGTATTTTAGTCAGTTGCACATTCAGGGGCAGTTTGGTCATTTTAAGTTCACTTTTAATTTAGATTAGCTGATTTGTCTCTTAGTCATTTAGATTGCATTTGAAAAAAACCAAAAAAATCTTAGTATGAGCACCTTTGGCATTTTCACATATTTCAGGGCTTAGCTTCATTTAGTATTGCTGCCTTTTAGGTTTTTATCAATTTTATTTCTTAATTTACATAGGAAGCATTATGGTCACCTACTAGTTCATAGTTAGCAATCCTCTATTTAATTAGCATGCTCTTTATCTAAGTTGCATTTAGCATATCCCATTTTTTTAGAAGTTACATTTGCATATTTCATGTTTGATTTCAATTAGTAATTTGGTTAATCCATATGCATTTTTGGGTTTTAGCATTACATATATGTTTGATTGCATTCAAAAAGTACAAAAATTTAGAAAATTGAAAATCACAAAAAAGGGAAACTTCATTAATGTTGGCTTTTACATTACAAAATCCAAGAATCTGTCGCATTCCTAGTTACAAGAAATGAAAAAAACTTTGTTACAATTGTTTTTGCCCATCCGAGATGCTTTCTTGCCTCTGGTTCCAGCCCTATTCCTCTCTTTCAGGTACACTGGTTGACATAAAGATTTTTCAAAGACAATGGCCTTAGAAGGAAAATTCCCTAACTTGTAGGATAAAAGTGAGAAATGTTCCCCATGATCCGAAAGCATGTACACTATCGATTAGTGCACACACCAAAGGAGCAAAAAGAGCATGTGTGCTTGGGGAAAAGAGATTTTTATTGGCCATATTGAACACAAGGCGAGAGATCCAATCTCAATCTTGAGATGTCAACAAGGCCGTGGAAAACAAGAGCAAATGCATTAGTAATGGACATAAGAAACTGCAGGAAAATGCAAAATAAATCAAATGCAAACACCATCAGAATGAGGAACTGAGCTAAGCAGATTTCAGTGGAAGGAACAACATAGGGAAATGCAGCACAATTATGAAATCAACAAGGAAAAATTTTTTATCAGGAGGTTGTGCAAGAAAGGAGTATGGCATGCAGCTAATCATCGAGTAAAAGATGCCCCAATTACTGAAAAGGACAACACGCCTAAAAGGGAAATGGCACCGCGGGCTCAAAGCTCATCAAAGAATAACACAAGAATCAAAACAAGGCAGAAAAAGCAGGGTTGTTGCAGCAAGTTCAAATAACACAGAATATGTAGAACAACATTTTTTCAGAATTTGGGTTAAGTCCAATCGATCTATGGGAATCCAACATGAGAATGAAGCAGATGGTCAACCAAAGTGAAGCATCACAATGGCTACAGTTTTATGCACAAATCAGGGGCATCACAAGATGAGGCATTTCAACAAGAAATATGCAGCTTTGAATGCAAGCAGATTCAGCCAGCAAAGCAAAATGAGATTGATCAAGGCTTAAGCAATTCAAGGCACTACTAGGCTATCACAGACAGTTATGATCACAAGAGTAAGGCATCACCATTACATTTTTAAGCAAGAAGGCAAACCACTGGACAAAAGTCAACCAAAACAGATTTCATTCAAATGGAAATTGCACACACGGACCCTTACAATTCACAAAGTCAACACATAGCAATACAAGAAGCCATATGGGACAAGCGGGAAATAGAAATTACCTGAAGAGGGGTCCTGTCAATTCGCTCCCCTTATGCCAGCACATCACTGGTGCACCTCGGTCCTTATCTCTTGGCTAACAACCTGGCAAAAGGGACAAAAATGATAAGGGCAATTGGTTTTTCAGTAACGTTTTAAGTGGGGGAAATGAGAGAAAAAAGGGGGATCAAATGAATTGGTTAGCTGACTCACCAGGCTCATGCTGATCCAAAAAGGAAAGCTGGATTTCACCTGCCCCAACATAAAGGAAAAGGGGGATGAATACTCTTTAACTCTCTTCTCACACCCGCTGATTCACACAGAGAAAAGTGGAGGATCTTTTTGGAGACTCTTTTTCTCTCCGAGATCTAAGACCTACAAAAAGAAAATCTTCTCCAGCATTTAGAAAATGGAACATACTGAATACATACCCAAGAATCGCTTTCATTTTGAAGGCTCACACACTATCAAAACTTCTCTCTCCCAAATTCAGAACTAGGGTTTCAAGAATAATGTTTGGGATCTTTTGATTCAAAGGGGCTTTCTAAGAATTGAACCTTAGGTTCAAAAGGGGAAGCAGAGTAGACCAGTTGAGCAAAGAACCAAGTGATTCCATCGGTTAATTTCGATGAAATCCTGAATTTTGTGTTGCGACTTGAGGTGTTTAGCGTGGTTTTCGTTTAAAGAGGGAAAAGGTTGTCATTCGAAGGCTCTCGGGTCAAGAGTTGCAGATCAACGCCAAGCAAGCGATGGGACTTGCGGTGGTTTGTATCAGAGCACAACAGTGGTAAGCCATAGTCAGGAAAAGGGAAGATCGTCGAGGAGGGTTGAGGAAGAAGAAGCCATCGAGGAAGAAGATGGGCACCTAGGGTTATAAGTCGTTTTGGTCCAAACGGCGTCGTATTGGTAGGCTCACTTTTCCTTTTCTTTCAATTAAATCCATTTTGTTTCCTTTTATTGTGATTTGGGGCCTATTTGTTTGGTGCTTTGTTGCTTTGCTTTTGATTTTGTGATTGATGAATCATTTTCTAGTCAATTTATATGTGTTTATGTGGACACGATGGTAACTTGTTGATTTAAATGTTCATTTTGCTCAAAGTTTATTTGTTTTATTGAAAGGTATGATTTTTAGTTAAGTAAATATGATAGATTTGATTTATGTTCATCTTTTTATGTTTTAATGGTTGTTTTGATAAAGAATTATGTCTTAAAAGGCTGGCTAATTGCTTAAATAAGGGCCTAACGTTTGCCAAAATGCTCAAATAAGGGTCTGATCTTTTAATTTGGCCAAATAAGGGCCTAACGTTATTGAAAATGCTCAAATAAGGGCCGGGTCTTTTAATTTGGCTAAATAAGGGCCTAACGTTTGCCAAATACTCAAATAAGGGCCCGTCATCAGTTTGGATGACACGTGAGAATTTTCGATGTCAGGCTCTTATTTGAGCATTTTGGCAAACGTTAGGCCCTTATTTGGCCAAATTAAAAGATCGGACCCTTATTTGAGCATTTTGGCAAACGTTAGGCCCTTATTTGGTCAAATTAAAAGATTCGGCCCTTATTTGAGCATTTTGGCAAAACATTAGGCCCTTATTTGAACAATTAGCCTAAAATGCTTAAATTGATGCTTCCATGCTAAAGTTAAGATTTTTGCTGGCCATAATGTAATGAAAGGAATAAAGGATAATTAGAGTTTATGTATAATCATTTCCTTTGGATTTTAACTTAAATTTAGAAGAAAAATCAAGTTTTTATTTTCAAGTTTTGATTTTTGAACATAGTTGATTCAAAGGTGGATTCATTGTCACTTTTGAGTTGATCTTGAGTATAAAAATGAAGTTTTTGATTTAAAACTTAAATTTTTAAAATGGGAATTAGCTTATTAATTGATTTTCATGTCATATTGAGCTAATTTTTATTTTGAAAATCTAGGCTTTGAAATTAAGGATTTCATTTCTTAGAACTAAAGGTCAACTCATGGAGGGATTAGTGAATCTCTTAGAATTAATTTTAGTTTAAGAATCAAAGCTTGGCTTTAAAGGCTTAATTTTCTTTTAAGTTTGCATTAAACTAAGGGAAATGGTTCTAATTCATGATAACTTGTATTTTAGTGCATTTAAAGATCTATACTTGTGTTTGAGCTCAATTAAGTGGCTAGAATTTTCAATTTCAGTCACATAAAGACCAAAACTTGTTCCCTTGCTCACCTAGGTCCCTGATTGGCATCCTAACTATCTTTTGATTTGATTGAGTCCCTTGATCTTGATTTTATTGCAATTTGCTCCTTTATTCATGGTGTTAATAATGTGATTGTGCAATTGAACCCATGTTTTGCATATTTTATACTTTTTGCTTTTCCTGAATTTTGCTAATCTTTTACTTGATGTGCAGAAATGTCCCCAGTCAGTCCAATTTGACCATTAGGTTTTCACTCCTTTAAATCATTTGTTATTTTAAGTTAATTGACCCAATTAGGCCTCGGTTTGTAATAATTTAGTAATTTAGAGTAGAGATCAAGTAGAGTTTAATTGCATGCATATCATATTTACTCGTCATTAACTATATCTGTTTGCATATCATACCACATTAATTCAGTTAATGACCGTAACCCTTCCGAAGAAGGGGCATTTAGTGAGTGGTCGAGTTTTCGGGGCCACTGAACGTCTCTGAGGATGAGACAGCTCTTCTCGGGATGCGTCGGGGCTCCGAGCATATATCCCGGGAAGTGCTTTCAAAAAGCTGGGTTACGCGAGTTAACTTTAATAATTGGACTTTGCATTCATCATTTGCATACATGCATTAATCTGGAGTCAGAAAAAAATCCAAAAAAAGTAAAAAAAAAAATCTAAAAATTAAAAAAGGTAATAAAAGGTTTTTTCAAAAAGGTTTTTTCTCAAATCATGTTCTCTTATTCAATTTTCAAAATTAAGAAATGGATAATTCAAGAGTTTTCAAAGTAAGCATTTTCAAAAGGAATATTCTTTTAAGCAATCCAAAAGAAGATTTTGGAAATTAATAAAATTAATCAAGTTTTTCAAAAATCAAAAATGGTAAAAATATTTTATCACATCATTTTCAAAATTTCTTCCCGGTGCGGAAGATTCAACAAGATAACAAACAGTGAAAGGAAATCGAGATAGAATTGATCGACGGTGTTCGGTCATATTCTTCGAATTCTCGACATTTGTTTTAAAAATGCTTTTATTTTCTTTCATAACCCTTTTAAATAATAATCAAGATTAGGAATTAAAAGCAACCAACTTTTCTTTTGACCCACTAGGTTTAGCTAGACTAGAGGTACCGTCATTTGACGGGCGACTCGGGGGTGCTAATCCTTCCCCGAGCGTAATCGACTCTTGAACCTAGATTTAGGTTGCAAGACCGGAACTTAGGTTTAGTGGGTCCATTGCCGAGCTTTGAACTTTACTTAGCTTAAGTGGCCTTTAGGTTGCTAATCACACCTTAAAAAAGATTAGTGACGACTCCTCCTTTCCAACATCGTTTAGCCAGGATTCCCCAGACCTGAATGATTCGACACACTGGATCGCAAAAAAAAAAAAAAATTCCAATCCACTAATCTTCCGTATTAAATTTCCTTGCCCAATAAGATAATAATTTGAATCAGCAATTCACCAGAAATTCGAAACTAAGAAATAACTACAAAGCATATAAGCATCCAAGTACATTCACTGTCTAGGATTATTAAAACAACCTTTAGAGGATTCATCTAATTATATCTATATAACTGTTGAAACACATTTATCCAAGAATATGGAAAGAACCCTTTCTAGATTCATCTAATCATCTATATTATATATAAAAGTACGAATAAGAGGAAACTTTATATTTTTCGATTGTACCTTTTTTTTCAAATATTTTTCTAAATTCCCATTATTAAAAATTTAATTTTAGGTTTTATATATTTACTATGGCCAATTTAATTTTTTTTTATAAAATACTATAATTTTATTTTCTACAAAATAGAAAATAGTTATAAATTTAAAGTCTTAACCGGACTAATTGGCTTATGTTGGATTTGAATTAGTTTTTATACCCTACATACTATGATTTGATCTCCTAATTAAGGATAATAAATACTACATAATATATTATTTTAAAAACGTTAAATATATGAGCGCTGCTAGAGAGCCCGTATTTTTGACCCGAAAATCTGTCCCGTATGACGTGTTTGGCAGCTGGTCTCACTGGCTGGTCCCACCTAAAGTACACCATGTCATCGTTAACCTCCATTTTATCACCGTTAGGCGTTAGCTTCAATTTTGGGTTAAATTCCTTTTTTCTTTTTTTTTTCACTCACGTCTACAGTCTTGTAATCTTCAAAGTCTGAAACTATTTTTCTTGGAAATTTGTGCCGCCATCTAACCCCTACCAACTTCTTTGGATTTTGAACAAGGTTAGTTTCTTTACACTGAATTATTTGTTCAACTTCTGCTCTCTAAATCACTCATCTTTTTATTAAAAAAATAATTATTCTTGTTATGGGTGTTTTTTTTTATTTAGATTGTTTGATTAATATTCGTATGAAATATATAAGCTTGTTTAATATTCTTATGAGTAAAAATAATATTTCCAGATTTTATTTGGATTGTTAGTTTAATATTCTTATGAGAAAGATTTGTAGGAAAACAATTTTATTTCTACGTATTTGTTTTAGGACTATATGTATTTCATAGAAATAGTATTCTAATGTCCTTTTGTCTTACAGAATATGGATGAGGAGGAAATAATTCAAGAACCTAAAATTGGGATGACTTTTAAATCATCTGAAGAAGCATATGGCTACTATTTGAATTATGGAAAGCAAAAAGGATTTGGGGTGGTGAAAAGAAGTTCAAAGCGTGATGATGATGGGAATATTAAATACATTGCTTTCGCTTGCTCTAAGACTCGGAAACGACAGCTCGAAAGTAACTCGTTTACCTCTACACGTGTAACAAAAACAGGATGTAAAGCTAAAATTAGACTTATATTACGTGATGACGGGCAGTATCAAATATCAGGTGTTGAACTTGATCATGACCATTTGTTAAGCCCAGGTAAAGCACGCCATTTCAGATGCAACAGAAAGCTCAGTGAAAATGTGAAAAGGAGGCTTGAGATCAATGATGAAGCTGGAATTGGTGCCGGTAAAAATTACCATTCTCTTGTTGTAGAAGCGGGAGGATATGAGAATGTCACCTTTAACGAGAAGGACTGCCGTAATTATATTGAGAAAGCAAGGCGGACTAGACTTGGTGCTGGGGATGCTGAAGCAGTTTGCAAGTATTTTACTAAGATGCAAGAGGCTGATCCAAATTTTTTCCACGTGATGGATGTTGATGAAAACTCTCGCATAAGGAATTTATTTTGGGCAGATGGAAGAAGTAGGGCAGCTTATGAAGTTTTTGGAGATGTGATAACATTCGATGCCACGTATCTCACCAACAAGTATGATATGCCTTTTGCTCCATTTGTTGGAGTAAATCATCATGGACAATCAGTGTTGCTTGGTTGTGGATTATTGACTAGCGAAAACACAGACTCATTTGTTTGGCTATTTCAATCATGGCTAAACTGTATGTCAGGACTTCATCCTAAGGCTATAATTACTGATCAGTGCAAGGCCATACAGAATGCTATTGGAATTGTTTTTCCTAATGCTCGGCATAGATTGTGTTTATGGCATATAATGAACAAACTTCCAGAGAAGTTGAGAGGATATACTGATTATGAAGAAATCAAGCAAGTTTTGCAGACAGTTGTTTATGATTCTTCCACTGAAAGTGAGTTTGAAAATGGGTGGTCATTGATGATTGAGAGTCATAATCTATCAGGTAATGAATGGTTAGGAGGACTATACCGTGAAAGACAACGATGGGTTCCTGCATATGTGAAAAGTTCATTTTGGGCAGGTATGTCTACCACACAACGGAGTGAAAGTATAAATGCTTTTTTTAAAGGGTATGTTTCACATAAAACCACTTTGAAGCAGTTTGTTGAGTTGTATGATGTGGCATTGAAAAGTAAAGTGGAGAAAGAGAACCTAGCAAATTATCAGTCCTTCAATTCTTGGTATGAGTGTCTTAGTGATTATGACATTGAGAAACAATTTCAAAGAGTTTACACTAATGCCAAATTCAAAGAATTTCAAGATGAATTAAAGGGAAAATTTTATTGCCATCCTTCTCTCATGAAGATTGAGGACTTAATTTATGAGTATAAAGTTGTAGAAGATGTAAAAGTTGGAGAGGAGAGAAAAGATGTTGCTTTTCTGGTTCATTTCAATGAGGTTGATTGTGAAGTGAATTGTAAATGTCGTTTGTTCGAGTTTAGAGGCATTTTATGCAGACATGCACTTTCAGTACTCATTGATAGGAGAGTAAATGAAATCCCTCAGAAATACATTTTGTCAAGGTGGAGAAAGGACTTGAAAAGGAGATACAATTTCATCAAAAGCAGTTACAATCCTTTGTGTCCGCAAACAGAACGATGCGAAAGAATGTCCAAGGAATTTCAAAAAGTTATTGTTCTTGCAGCTGATTTTGAAGACAAATATGAGCTAGTGTTGAAAGGGATTGAAGAACTGAAGGCCAAAGTTGCTAATGATGAATTGATAGATAATCAAACCATTAAAAGATCAGCGTCACCATCACAAAGTTGTGCTGACAACAGAATACCAAGCAGGACAAACAAAGTATTGAGTCCTTTGGTTACTCGACGAAGAGGTCGTCCTTCAACCAAAAGGAGAATACCTCGAATAGAAGAAGTGATTCGGAAGCTCAAAAATAAAAAGAAAGTGCAACAAGTTAAGGAGAACATAGGTTCGAAGAAATCAAGAACAAAAAAGGTATGATAATAGTTATTTCAAAATAATTTGTTAGTATGTTATATATGTTTAAATTTACTTATTTTATTTGTTTTGGTGGTATAGAATCATCAAGAGAGGAAAGAAGTTGAAAAATGTGAAGATACTTGTCTTTCTTCACAAAATTACAATGAGATGCAATCACTGGAGAGCTTTAATTTAATGGTATCTTACATATATTAAAATAATATCTTCAATGGAAATTTTTTTATGTACTTTATTAATTTTGATTTCAATACTATTGTGGATAGGAATCAAGGACCGCTAGGGAATATTGTATGTTCACTCCACTAAATTTAGGAGCCACATCTATTAATACTAGCTTTGAGGTATTAAAAATCCTTTGCATGGATGTATTTCAATAATTTTTTGTATTTAGTGCAGCAAACCATGACGTATGTGAATGTGATATATATGATTGATTATATAGGTTAATCAGGCTCCTTTGTTTAGAGGATATTACCCACCAACTCACTTTGCTCCAAACATCTATCACTCATCCCAAGAGAATGTAAGTTGCACCTACATTTTTTTTGCCAGAAGTTGCAATTACCTTTGATTTTTTGTATTAATTTATATTGTTATAAACTACTACATCTTACACAATCCTACAAATTCATTGTTTAATTAGGTGATTGAGTTTCAAGGCTATATTAATCAATCAAGGAGTGAAGTTTATGGTGGTACACAACAAACAATACCCAATATAAATTTCCCACAGGTAAATATTAGTATTATCATGTGTTTAGCATAATTATTATACAGTTTTGCTTTGATTTGATATTCTTAACGAATATATATATAAGTTCATTTACTTTATCTTACTTTACAGGAAAATCCATACACATTTGAGTCAAGCAAAGATCAACATCCCAAGATGTAGTTGCTGCAATTACATCTTATAATCAGTTCTCATTTAAGTTACTTTCTCATTTAAGTTACTCTTTTTAGTTTTTTTTTTTATCACTACCTGGACGAAATGTAGTTTTATTGATGAGGCAACAATGGATTTTTCATTAAATGTCAGAGCATGATCTGTTTTGATGGAATACAATTATATTAGGCTTTGCTGCAACACAAATTTAAGGAAACTATCCTATTTTTTTAGAGCTATATCATGTCACAAAGCAATCAACTTCACAACAGAAGTCGACAATCTATCATTGGCATAACTAATAACTGGACAATCCACTCAAGTTTCTTCTTTATCATTTTCTGTTATAAAGCTACAGAAAATACGGTGATGGAAAAAGACTGGTGGTTTTAGGGAAGCTAAGTCACAAAAATTATGTAATATATACAAGACTTGGCAAAAGGTATTTAATTAATTAAGAACCATGTATGTAAACTACATTTATAAACACATTTTATATAACAAATCAAATTTACACTATCTCAAACTTCATATTCTAAATACAAAATTATAACATAATCATAAATCTAATCTAGAGTTCTAGAGTGCCAAATATTATCCCAAAATCCAAACTATATGCTGTAAACAAGCCTTAAGAAAAGGCAAGCATAGGCAATACATACATACTGCACAAATTCAACATAGGGCATTTGCATAAAAACTCTTTCTTGTATATAGTATTGTATAATGTGCTAACTTATTTGAGATTATATATGGCAACGAGTTTGGTAATGGATAATCAGCTAGTTGTTGTAAACTGGTAAGAAGCATAGGAAAGACAACCATGATCACAGCTATGATGGATAAGTTTGGCCTTTGCAGTTTCACCAGCAGCGCCCATGGCTCTATGCAATGGGAAGATGCTCTGGCCATGGATGAGCCATCTTTGCTTCGTAGTTTTTCACATCTTCATATCTACAACAACTCAACAAGAACACAGTCATCATAATAAGTTGGAGAAATATTTATAAAGAATTTGGCATCCCCCCCCCCCCCCCCACATTTCCCTTTTTCCTTTTCTCTAATCAAACAAAACTCACTTGAGAAGAAGTGGCAATCTGTACGAGAATGGATTCATAAATATTCAAATGGAGACATGTCCCTAATTATGTACCTAATAATAAATAGAATAAGTGAAGGAAAGTTCTGTAAGGTATCTTTCAAATTAACAAGAATTTATCAATCCAAGACTCAATCTGATATACATGAAAGAAAAGAAAGAATAATTTACCTTCCTTCAAGGAGAGCATCTTTAAGCCAAGAATCAAACTCTTCAGCACCATGGTCAAGCCAATGCTCTGTAACTTCATCAACACCCTCGAAACCAGATTCCATAAGCAATTCCTTTGGGACAAGAAATAATATGCAGTAAATATAAGTCAATGTCCATCAATCATTGGTTGCTGCAGTTGCTTGTTATTAACTCAATTCAGGGCCTTCAGGCTATTCAGCATTTGCCTGCTCTTGGCTTGAAACTTTCAACGACACCTTCTTTCGTGGACAAGTTAGAACGTTTAGCCCGGAAAAAGAACTCTAGAGCTCATGATCAACAAGTGGCAAATTATAAATCTGGTAATTATGCTGCTACAACTAAACTGAAGTCATCAAAGGATATTGCAAATAAGCTCAAGGCTGAAAACTTTTCAATTTCGTTGCTTAAAGTTGGCTCATGGCAGGTGAAAGCTTCATTATTATAACTTTTGCATGAAAGTTGAGAGAATCATAAAGAATTTCTCTAATAGTTGAAAAACTTGAAATGTGTCGCTGCAGAGGGTAACAAGGAATGAAGGTGATTTGATAGCAAAGTTTTATTTTGCAAAGAGGAAGTTGGTTTGGGAGATATTGGAAAAGGGTTTGAAAAGCAAAATTGAAATCCAATGGTCTGAAATTTTGTCCTTGAAGGCTATCTTGCTTGAAAGTCGCCCTCGAATCCTTCAAATTGAGGTAAAATAATCTTGTTTCAAGCTATATTTAGAATTTACGATTTTACTAATTCGGGACAAGAAATAATAGTGGTTTTAAGGAACACAATTCAATCAACTAAACTAATTGATAAAATGCAATCCACAAAGTTGTTGTTATATTGAAGAACCTCATTCAAAACAATCCCAAAAGACTGAAGTTCTAATTTGTAAGTTTGATAAATGAAGGAATTGGAGAAGCAGGGGTAAATAGGAAGGAAAAGCAGAGTCACCTTGTCAGGGAAATTATCGAAGTCTCCCAATGAGCAGAAATGACAAGAATGGATTTGGGTCTTTGGGCAAACACTTTGTCCTTCCATGACTGCAAGAAATGCCTCGTCGGAAGTTGAAACACTATCGACAACGTCGGCGAGTAAGAATCCCTTTCGCTGAGTCTTATTATTTTAAGGGAGAAAGGAAAAGTTGGATGGAAGTTAGAATCCCTTTCACGGTGTTAGATTTAATAAGGGTTTGAAATCAACATGATGACTAGGCATGCCATGTCATTCGGGATCATTTTCGGTAAGCCTTTTCTGGCCATAGGGAATTTTCCTAAATATAAATTTTCAATTTTTGCCACTTCTCTCACGTTAGATTTTTCAATTACAATAGGATTTGAACTATAAGTTTATATCTCCTATTCTAGGGATAATAAATTACTCCCTACCCTATAAAAGAAGACTTTTGTAGATTATTGAAATTTCATAGTGTGGCTATCAAAATTTCATAATGTGGTTACAAAAATTTCATAGAAGGTAATCAAAGTTTCAAATTGTGTTTATCAAAATTTCATGGTGAGATTAACACTAAATTCTATAGGGAAGTTATTAACATTCCATAGGGAGGTTATCAAAATTTCATAGTTTGATTATCCAAATTTCATAGTCTACCAAATCAATCTTTCGCAATTAATGTATGTGGTATTCAAAATTTTATATTAAGGTCATCAAAATTAATTTCATATAGTGGTTATCATAAATTTATACTGTGGTTATCAAAATTTCAGAGTGTGGTGACCAAAATTTCATAGGATGATTATCAGAATTTCATAGTGTAGTTATTAAAGTTCCACAAGGAGGTTATCACAATTTCTTAAGGAGGTTATCAAAATAATATAGTGAGATTATCAAAATTTCATAGTAAAACTATGTTTAATCGGAGAAAAGAAGCATATTTTTAGAAAATGAAAATGACAATGGAATGGAAATCTTAAACTAAAAATATAAACATTTTTAAAATCCATTTCAATTGCCATTACCATTTCCATTTTTCAAACGTATACTCATTTTCATAAAAAAGTTTTATTAAAATTTAATAATTAGGTTATCAAAAAGTTTCATTGGGAGTTTATCAAAATTTTATAGGGTAATTATCAAAATTCCATAGTGTGATTATCAAAATTTAATAAAAATATTTTATTAAAACACGTTTAGCCACGTGCATCGCACGTGAAAACTAATACTAGTAGCTATAAAACAACCATTGAAGTATCACCAAACAATACATACAAGAGAACTCTAGACAATTAAGGAGCAAACTGTCTTCTCCATCACAATCAAAATGAATCCGTTAAGAGTCCCTTCCCTGCGACCCAATCATGAGGTGGAAACTATTAAGCTGAGGGTAGCTAGAGTGTGGGATTGTACTCAACTGATCTCGGGAACAAGACTTGGAATAGCGTTTGTTGGAATTAATTACCAGGTAATTAGTTTAAACAAAACGATGATCATCACAAATTTCTCCTTTACTGAAATTTAAATCCATAGACCAATAACTAAAAAACTTTTTAATTTTGCACAAAGGGAAACGGTATACATGTGCATATCTTTGAAAGGCATGCACATCTCTTCAGGCAACATCTAAGAGAAGGCAACTTATACCGAATTACAGATTTTCGAGTTGCAGACCGCAAATTGCAGATGTTGCGACACCAACTTCTTTTATCATATTTTTCCATGAAGAAACAATAATGCATCGGGTATTTGACCCTCATGGAATATATGGCAGACACTATTTTGACTTCAGTGCAGAAAACACATTCCAGGAAGAAATCAAGTGGGAAACGTATTTAGCAGGTTCAGTAAAAATGAATTCTTTATGATTCATTTCTACATATCATTTAATGGCTATTTATTAATATCTATAAATAAAAAAACATGAAAACAGATGTTATAGGTGTCATCAAGTCAATTTCAACGATTAGCTCTGTGCTATTACCATCAGGACGGACCTTAGGAAAACGAGTTGCCACCATTATGACTTTACAGTGGGTGTTCAAACAAACTTGAATTATGAAGAACATTTTCTGGATACAAAACTAACCACTGTCTCATTTGAGAGGTAAGAAACCGAGGATGACATTATGGGAATCCCTGTATAATTCTGTGAATATGCCAATGATAGTAGCATCAAGGCCAAGAGCAGCAGTCATCTTCTGCGGAATGAGAGTGATCCGATCCGTCATATACTCTGTTTACTTAATCTCTACCTCAGCCTCTAGAATATATGTTAATTTGGACATTCCAGAAACCTATCAAGTGCGGTCAATGTAATTATTTTAATCAAGAAAAAATTCAGCAAAGAAGAACGTAGATACACTAACAGAATTTCTAAATTAAAATAGGTATGCACGTATAGACGAGGCAAATGGAGGTGAGCATGACTAAATGCACACCACAGCAGAAAAAATAAAAAAAAGAGGCATGATCAGCCATCCAAGACATTGTAATAGACTTCTTGAACATCAAAATATATTTCTATAGTCTAATATATTCAACATTATATCTATATCTATATACTATTAAGTCTAAACTTAAAAAACCTTGACCTGAAATATTTGAAATATCCTTCTTTATCTTTAACTTTTAAGGTTTAATATGTAATTTTATTTATCAATTAAATATATTAAAAATTCTAATTTCTTTACACAAAGCTTCCTCTAATGATAAATTTCTTAGTTTTGCTTCATCTGAAAATAATAATAAATAAATAAGGTAATTCTATTTCAAAAAAAAATAAGGTAATTCTATTATACATGGAATCTTATTTCCCCCTTGTGCCATTTTTCAATGTTACCTTTTCGAAGGTATTCAAGTAAAGTTCATTGCTTAACCCTTTTCTTTTTTTTTTCTCCTTTTACTTTTAATGACTAATCATAACTTTTATAATTACGCTTAAATTGATTGATTTTTTTATTCAATCAATCAATTTATAAAGCCTTAATGGACCAAAGAAAAATATCATATCTAGGAGGAAAAAACTGAGAAGCTCATCTCTCTTAGTCTTCAACCCCAACCTTAGTTAACAAGTTTTGGCTGATTTGCTCCAAAATTATCAATAAATTTGTCAATTTCTATCTCAATGTTTCTTCTTCTTCTTTTTTTGTCCTCTTTATAAATACTGCTAATATGTAATTTAGAACTATAAATAAATTTATATAATTCATGGAAAATTATACAATACACCGTCAGTGGAGTTTAGCAGACTACACATGCGGGGTTTTAAGGGTGACATGTGTCCTTTAGGGAATAGTTTTGTATTTTAAAAATAAAATTAAGTCATAAAATGGACATTTGTCAATCCCTCACCCCGCTAATGGAGTGCAAAATTTACACTATCAGTGTATCAAATAATTATCCAAAATTCATTTATTGATTTTTAATTTTTTGAGAACTTCAACATACAATATTACAAATACAATATCAATTTTTACAGTCCTCATCTTATTTGGGATAATAAAATTAGTCTATTCTTCAAAAAAAAGTCTAAAATGCCCCATATTGTTTTGCATAGTATTATTTTCTTCTCCCAACCCAATTTTATATAACTTTTGGCCCAAATAAATTATATTACAAAAGTTATTATAATCGATGAAATCATTGTATATGAGGTTCCATGTTTTGTGAATTAGGTTTAATATGTAAATGAGAGTTACAGTAATTGCGAGAAATAAAGTAATCAGGTACAACAGAATATATTACAAAAGTTAGTATAATCAAAGAAAATTTTATATAGGAGGTTTCATGTTTTGTGGTTTAAGTTTAATATATGTAAATGAGAGTTGCATCAATTGCGAGAAAGAAAATAATTAGGTACAAAAGAATAATTATGAGTGAAAAATTTTATTTTGAGCAAAATGGATTGGAGAGAAGTTAAGAAAGAAGTTCAATTCAATTTCTTTTGTTATGTTATTTTTGGTATGTTATTTTAGATCACATTGATCATTCATTAATTTGGTAGAGTAATAGCGAGATATCAATTTTAATTTTGCTTCAACTTGCTAAAGGATACACATATATAGCATATAAATTTAATTTCTCTATCACAAAATAAAAAAGAAAAAGAAAAGAGGAAGGACATATGAATTAGTAATTAGGAACCAATTTTGTAAATCTAATTTTATATTTCCTCATGTTGCATTAAGTTTAGTTATAACCTTATACAAATTTGACTTACAGGTCCGGGTGTGTTTGGTTGAATTGTGAGATTTGTTTTAGAGAGAATGAAATAGTAAAATTAGGTATTACGGTGTTATATCAGAATAACAATAATAAGAATAAAATTTGTTGAAAATATTCATGAAACACTAATTAAGATTGATTAACATATACACATAGAATAAAATAATAAAATGAAACTCCTTATTCTATATAAGGACTTTAACTAACCATCAATCTGTATATCAATAAATTTAGCTCACTATTTTTTAACCCTAAATATCTCTTTAATTATTAACTACAACTTTTTTGGTAATTTTAGATTAAAAAATTAATAACATTCACCATTGATAAAGTTACTAAGCATGTAAGGTTGCTAAATTTCTTGATAATACTATAGTTTAGCTTTCTAATTAGTAACCATAAATGAGAAATTTAATAACAGAAATTACTAAGAATGTAAGATTATTGAATTAGTTGTTAAAAATATTATGCCTTCTTTATAATCATTATAGAAATTTTTTTTGGTAACCTTAACTAAGAAAAATTGGTAGCCTTCACTAATGATGAAAGTTTACTAATTTTTTTTTAATAACTCTAAATAAGAAATATGATAACCAAAATTACAAAAAATGTAAGGTTATTGAATTAGTTGATAGTACTATACCTCTTTTATGATCATTATAGGTTTTTCAGTAACTTTTGAGAAAAAAAATTAGTAAATGTTCACCATTGAAAGTTTACTAATGTTATTAAGAATGTAAGGATTGGTAAATATATACAATTTTAATAACTTTTATAGCTTTTTAAGTAATAGTTGGTAACTTTTATTAATGATAAAAAGTTACTAAAATTAATAAGGATGTAATGTTATTTCAATCTAGATAGTAGTATAATGTTTTCCATAACCTTTATAACCTTTTAAGTAATACCAAATTAATGAATGATTAATGTAATCTAAAATAACATTGTAAAAAGTTTACTAATGTTATTAAGAATGTTTTCAATTGTTAAACAAATAAATCTTTCTATGTATCATAAATATTGGTTAGAAGTTCTTCAAAGAAGGGTTTAGAGGAGAAAGAAAATAAGATGAAAAGAGGAAAGAGACAATCTTAAATGTATTTATTATTACCTCCCCATTATGGATTAATTAAGATTAAGCAATATTAATGGGATTTTTTTTGTGCAAGTTAGAATATAATAGTAGCATTCAAAACTTATTTGATAGCATTATAGTTATTTTGATAACATCTTAAACAATTTTACGTCATTTTTAAGTAAGAAAATCTATAACCTTTATTTTTTTTAATAAAAAGTTACTAAAATCATCCCAAAGCGCTAATAAGTTTGTGGAAAGCATTATAACTATTTTAATAACTTTGATAACTTTTTTAGTAATTTTAGATTACAAGATTAGTAACATTCATAATTGATGAAAATTATTACAAGTAATAAAAACATAAGGTTACTGAATTTGTTAATAAGACTATAGCTTTTTTTATATATATATAATCTTCACAACTTTTTTAAATTGATAATCAATTATAGGACTATAGCTTTTTTTACTAATCTTAGATATGAAAATTGATAATCCTCATTGAATTGATGAAATGCTACTAAATTTATTAAAGATTCAGGTTACTAAATTACCTTATAATACTATAACATTTTTTATAACCTTCATAACGTTTTTAGCAACCTTAAAGAAGAACATTGGCAAATGTAATTATTATTGATAAAAGGCTATTAAAATTACTAACAGTATAAGGTTAATTACTAAATTTATTGATAACATTCAAAAACATTTGATAATTTAAATAGATTTTTAATGAACATTTGATGGGGAAATTGACTCTTTTTTTTTCATCAGATTTCGATAACCTTCTTTATTGATGAAATGTTAAACTTTGTTCTTAATATATAGCCCTGTAGTTTGTTTAGTAAATTCAAATAAGAAAATTGATAACCTTCCTTCATTATTGAAGATAGCCATAATTGTAAAATTTAAGTTTTTTATTTTATTTTATTTGTTTGTTCAATGAGATTGATTACTTCAAATCTTTGTAAACTAAATGACCATCTTCAATGAAAAGTAGGCATGTGTGAAATATAATTTTATTTCTTATTTTTTCTTCGATTATTTGTATATTAGATTTTCTAATTACAAAATAAATAAATTAATAAGTATTGCCATAAACTATATTTTATTTGTAATTCTTTTGGTTCTTTTTTTGGTATTGGGGCTTTTTTTTTAATACTTTAACATTATTATTAAATTTTAATTTTTTTAGTTTAGAACATATATGTACATAATACTTCATAAATTTATATTTACCTACGTCAAATACAAATTAATAATAATATATATAGAGGGAACTAAAAATCTTTAATTAGAGTGATTAGAACTTTAGTATTAGTTTGAAGTATGTTGCTTTGTTGGTATTAACCTCTATAGATATTTTTGTAACCTTAGAGTATTAATTTACACTCATAAATTTATATTTATGAAGTAATGAGCTTTTATGTACATATATATTAAAAATAAAAATTTAAAATTTAATTATTATTACAAAGTTTATACCTAAAAATACAGATAACCAAAATAAAAGTTTTACAAAAAAATAAACATACTTTTTGTTCGATTATATAAAATATATTATTGTCATCATAAATCATTTGTATAATTTATAAATTTATTATTGAAAGTTACAGGATGCTACCAATGTGTGTTGTGTTGTGGAATAGCGTAGGCGTAGCAGAGGTAGAATGTAAAACAATTGAAAACTTGAACAAAGATTTCTCAATGTTAAATGTTAATTGTTGCTTTATCAAATGTCAAATGAAGATTATATATTTTTTTATATTAGACTACAAATTAATATGTGATTTATTATATTTATTTAATTCATTACTAGACTCTGACACATTCACTCCGTGAATGTAATTATATTTGTAAAAAATACAGTTATTCATTTTTTATGAATTTTGAAATAAACACTTTCATATGTATTTCTTTTTTAAATTAAATCTGTAGATAATAAATGATTGTTAGTTTTTTCGTTGAAAAGTTTAAGGTGGTTTTCTTTTCAAATGGATAGTTTTTATTTTTTAAAAAATTGCAAACTACATTTTTACCCTTTAATTGATGATTTTCTTTCAAGATGGTAGTTTTAATTTTTGGTAATTAAGTATTTTGTTAACCGACTCACATTATAATTAGTATAGATTTATAAATTATTAATATACGTGCAGCTCACGTGCTTTGACTAGTATATATATACACATATATTGTACCATATATATTACTTTGAATATCAAAACTATCCATAAATGAAAACCAACTATGCAAATTTCAATTTCAGAATATTAGTAGAAGGTAAGCCCGAGTCTTTGGACTTAGAACCTGTTAGAGATTGTTAATTAAACTATGGTTAAGCAGTTTAGTTAATTAAGGTTAGAGGAATGGTTAAGTTTGTTGTGAGTTAGTTAATATACCAGTTAATTAGTTAGCTTTAGTCTTGTATATATAGGCTTAATCTCTCTGTAATTCTTTACACTTTTACACCTTTTTCATTCTCTTATTGTAACTTTATCATGGTATCAGAGGTATTAGAGAGTTTTCTCTCATTTTTCCGCAACTCTTCTTGATTTTTCCTTTTTCTTTCTTCATCAAGAAACACTATGTTTCTTTCTTTTTGGAAATTTTCCAGTTTCTAGCTCTTAAGCTTTGCTTTAATGGCTGATTTAACTAATAATACTTCTTCTTCTGGATCTGCTGTCAGACCAGAAGATCTACCATCAAGTCCCTACTATCTTCATCCTAATGAAAACCCAACTCTTGTTCTAGTTTCCTCTGTTCTTACTGGACCGAACTTCCATCAATGGCAGAAAGCAATGGAAATGGCGCTTCTCACCAAGAACAAGCTTCGATTTATGGATGGTTCCATCCGTACTCCGGTAAGAACCGATCCTCTCTACTATGCGTGGGAAAGAAACAACAATCTAGTCATTTCTTGGTTAGTTCATTCTGTTTCTCCCTCTATAGCACAATCTATTATCTGGATAGAATCTGCGATAAACATTTGGAATGATCTTAAGACTAGATTTTCCCAGGCAAATTCTTTTAGAATTTGAAATTTACAATTGGAAATCTATAATGCTAGACAGGAAAATCTTTTTGTTCATGAATATTTTACCAAGCTGAAAACACTTTGGGAAGAACTCCAGATCTTGAGGCCTTTACCTCACTGTTCTTGTGATCTTAACTATACTTGTGGGTATTTTCAGAGAAATAGGGATTATCATGAACAAGATCAGGTTATGGTGTTCATTAAATGACTTAATGAACAATATGCTACAGTTAAATCTCAGATTTTGCTAATGGAACCATTACCATCACTGAATAAAGCTTTCTCTTTGGTTCTTCAACAAGAAAAGCCTATTTCTGTTGTTAATCCAGATCTTGTTGCTTTGGATGTTAAAGCTACTACTAATTTTAGTCCCAAGAAATTTCAGAATCTAAGCAAATGACCAATGTGTTCTTTCTGTAACAAAGAAGGTCATATGGTAGACAAATGCTATAAGAAACATGGTTACCCAACTAATAATCCCAACTACAAAGGGAAACGAGTCCATCAAGCTAATGCTGTAGAGTTTATGGATGCTACTGTGATTGGAATGTCCTCTCAAGCTTCTCACATTTAAGATCAGAATCCAGATTCTGATAATTTTCATTTCACCAGAGATCAGTACAATAATCTTCTCAGCATGATTCAAAATTAGTCCAATCAAGCACAACCTCATCATGTCAATGCAGTCTCAGTTCCACACACTTCTGTTCAACACAATACTGCTACAAACTTCCATGGATCTACATCCACTGCATCCAAACTCTCCAATCCTTATGGTATTTCTAACTTTTCTCCTGCAATTTTGACTATAGATCCTCATTTTTCTTTAAATGCCTACACTAATAGTCATAATGTTTATACTGATTGGGTAATAGATACAAGGGCAACTGATCATATTACATGCTCTATTGATTCTTTTCATTCCTATAAGCCCGTTCATAATATATTTCTTAGTTTTCCTAACAACTCTAAAGTGCAGGTCACTCACATTGGAGTAGTAAAGTTCACTAGTTCATTATATTTAGAAGATGTTCTTTATATTCCAGATTTTACTTTTAATCTGATCTCAGTAAGTAAGCTAACTACTAATCTACATTGTTGTTTAATTACTCTATCTTCTTATTACATAATCCAGGACTTAGCTCAATGGAAGATGATTGGGGTTACTAAGCTTTCTCAAGGGCTTTATCGACTTCAGCATGTTTCTGTTTTACATGATACTTCTGCTTCTTTGAATGTTGCTTGTAATGTTGCTGTTGATTACAATGCTAGTTTTGTTTCTAATAATGTTCCTGATTGTAATGCATATTCTCTTTCTGGTTGTAATGACTCTACTGCACATTCTTTCTCAAATTGTAATGCTACTTCTGCTTGTAATACTTCTGTTTCTGATTGTAATGTTTTTGCTTGTAATTCTGTTTCTGATTTTATTATGTGGCATAATTTGCTAGGTCATTTGTCTTACTCAAGATTGACATCTCTCATTCCTGATTGTTCTTCTATTCATGTTTGTGAAACATGTCACATGGCTAAGCGTTTTCCTTTTCCTGTTAGTAGTAGCATTAGTCATAATCCTTTTGATTTGATTCATATTGATATTTGGGGAGATAATTATGCTCCTACCTTTAAAGGACATGTTTACTTCTTGACTATAGTAGATGATTTTTCAAGATTCACTTGGTTGTTTCTCATGAAGCAAAATACAGAAGCTAGATAGATTATGAAAGATTTTGTTACTATGGTTAAGACCCAATTTCAAATTGATGTCAAGTGCATAAGGACTGATAATGCTCAAGAGTTCAATGATTCATTGTTTCATCAATCCATAAGCATAATTCATCAAACTTCTTGTGTTAATACTCCACAACAAAACAACATAGTAGAACGTAAACATCAGCATATTCTTTTTGTTGCTAGGTCTTTAAGATTTCAAGCTAGTTTACCTATTCGGTTCTGGGGAGAATGTGTTATTCATGTTGTTTTTCTCATTAACAGAATTCCTACTCCTATATTGAACAATATCTCTCCGTATGAAAAATTGTTTCAAGAATCTCCTAAAATTGATAGCAAAAAAGTTTTTGGATGTCTAACCTTTGCTTCTAATCACAATAATATTGAAAACAAGTTTCAAACCAGAAGTATTAAATCTGTTTTCATTAGTTTTGTTCATGGAGTAAAAGGTTATAAACTGTATGATTTAGATTCTCATAAAACTTTTCTATCTAGGAATGTTTCATTCTATGAAGATATCTTTCCTTACTCTGCATATTATGTTAAAACTGACAAATTGCAGTTACTTAAGCATAAAAATGCAGACAACTTTGTTTTGCCTTCTGTCAATGAGATTACAGATTTGGACATACCACAAATCAATACAAAGAACTTCAATTGTTGATCAACATGTTCCTACAACTACTGATGGAAATCTAGTGCAGATTGAAGAGATTACAATTCAGCATGAGCTTGACAATCTTGCTGACAATAATCATACTGAACCACATATGAATTCAGAATTTCAGAATTTGCTGCCTCTTACTCAAAACACACAACCAATTGTCCCAAGTGATTCCTCTTCAGCTCCAAATGATACTTCTCAAACACAAAACTTAAGGAGAAGTACCAGAAATAAATACAAGCCTCCATACCTTGCTGATTTCAAGTGTGACTCAATACCAAAGACCAGCCAACATACTTTAAGTGTAGTTTTCTCCTATGATCAGATTTCTACCAAACATAAAGCATTTGCAGCTTCTTTGGATACTGATCAAGAACCAAAGACATATAGAGAAGCTGTGAAGGATGACAACTAGATAGAAGCTATGAATTCAGAAATTGCAGCACTAGAAAACACCAAGACTTGAAAAATTGTTGATCTACCACCAGGGAAAAAGACCATAGGCTGCAAATGGGTATTCAAGATAAAGAGAAAAGCTGATGGAACCATTAACAGCACGTTTGGTTCATAGGAATTGGAAATTCGTTACAGTCCAATTACGAGCGGGCCCACTTTTTAGTTGTTTGGTTCAACTTTTGCGCTGAATTGCAAATTCGGCTTACAGCCCAATTCCGCTTCATCCCGTAATTCCAAATCTTCAATATTAGCTCTGATTTCTTATTCAGCGTTTTAAGGAATTTGAGGTTCTAATTTTCCTTCCAAAATTGTCCCTCCTAATCTATTCTATTTACAAAATTCTCCACGATAAAACTTAACCCAAAACCTAGTTTCTAACACCTCTCCTTCTTCAGCCGCATTCTCCATTGATGAAGATGAGTCTTCATCGAGTTTTTGCTGCTATTGAATCAGCCGAAAACCCATCATCTTCTTCTTCTTGAAATGCTTTCTTTCTTTCTGTTCTTTGTTTGGTGATGCTAAGTTTGCCTCTTTTGTTAATCGAAAAACTATCAAACCAGTGCTAATCGCGTCTCTCTGGTAAGATGCTGATTTAGTTTTCCTCTTCTTGAAATTCTTTCCTTCTTTCATTTCCTTTTGTGTTTGGGTTTCTCTTCTTCTTCTTTCTTATTTCGTGGGTTTGTTGGGTGTGAAAAATTATGGATTTGGCTTCATAGGTCACTGCTTGCCGTCGACGGTTTCTACCTTCTTTGCCTAGAGGTTCAGCTACATCGCAATTAAATCCTTCTTCAGGCTCTCGCAACGGAAGAAGCAGAAAGGGTTCTTACAAAGACAAAAGCTTCTCTTTCACTTTCACTTTCAACTTAAAAAACAGAGGTTAGTTCTCTCTCTTTGCTTTTCTTAATTTGGTTCGTTAGGCTTGATTATTGAATTTTTTTTATTAATTTTGTATTTGAAGTTTTTGCTGTTGTTGAATTATCCATTTCTTCTTTGTTGTGTGTTCTGCTCATTTTTTATTGGAATGGTGTTGTGGGTTTGTTTTTGACATTTTGAAAATTGAAAAATCTGTGAAATTTTGCAATTAGACAGCAAACAAATTAGCCATTGCTTTTTGACTTGAAATCAAGTCATGTCTGTGCACTAGGTCTCCTTTTCCTTGTTACTTGTTATAAGTTGAATTCATTAAAGTAGCATTCCATCAGCATTTATATCTACTCAAATTCTGATCTATACTTATGAAATCGAAATCTAACCATCCTATATTTTCTCAGTCATATAGTTTTCGGAGGGGGACATACCCATCAACCATATTTTCATTGTCATTTGCACCATCATTGCAACTTCCAGATATTCTTGCAACCACTAGTTCTTCTGGTTCTGTTCACATCTTCTCTCTGGGGTTTGCTACAAGTCAGAGGTAAGTTTCACAGATAAAATCTGATTCTAGTTAGACTGAACATATTTCTGACAACCAATATGGATCATACTTATTTTATGAGATAATTTAAAACGTAACAGGATTCTTTCACCTATTATTAGCATGGACACCATGCATTCTATCATATTATTATCATTGTTTCTACAACATAGAATGCTATATATATATATATATACATATATACGTGCAATTATGAATTATGATCCCTTTTCTTTAACATATAACATTTTGCACATGAGGGAACTCCCTTATCATTAGTTTTCAGATTCCCATTTGTCTATGAAAATGTTTCTCTTGTATTGTGGTAACTTTGTTCTTTTGCTACTTTTTTATGTACTTTCTATCTTGTAGCATACATGTCATTTTACAATCAAGAGAGACTGGAACTTAAGTAGTAATCATTCATACACCTTTGGATCCGGTACTCTTTTGCATCTTAAAATAAAGGTTATTAAATATATTTTTATCCTTGTTTGATTTTTCAAGGGTCTCTTGAATGACGTGTTATATGAAGAACAGGTTCTGCCATCTTAATATTTTAGAGAAATTTTTTACTTTATGGAATATATATAGGGAGCATTAGCATATTTTACTCCACCTTACAGGCTTGAATAGTGAATGGGGATCTAGGATAATTTAAAGTGAATCTGAAAGGAGTTCAGTGCAATTTTGCTAATCTCAAGGTTGATCTCTGTTATCATCAGAGTATAGGGTTATCATAAGGTTCATGATATTTTTCCAGACTGACAGAAGTTATGACTAAAAATCACTTTATAATCTCTGAGGTAGTGTTGTCGATTCAATTTTGCATATATGAAGCTAAATAGCTTTTAATTCTTAAGAATCTCAAGTACATTTTTTTAACCTAGCTATGACCACCAATAACTGGTTCGGAGGGCCATTATACCATAGACAACAACTCTGCACTAGAAGCCTCCATTGCAAAGCCAAGTAATGAGATAGCACAGCTTAGGGCAGAGCAAAGGCCTTTGACATTAAAAATTGAAAAACTTGAAGCAACTTTGCAAGCACTTAAGGATAAACACAAAGCAATAATAAGGAAACTGAGAGAGTTTGAAACAGATCGTGTCATGTGGAATTATGAGCTAAATCACAACTTGAACTTGAAGGACAAAAAGGAAGTAACTAAAGCTTCAACTTCAAAAGGGCTGGCTGCTCTGTCTCTTGACTCCTGCCAATGCAAATTTAGTAGTATCAATCTTTGGTAAATGCTGGCAATTAAGTTTGGCATGCCATAAATGCATAGAAAAGCACCTCTAACATTGCCAACCCAGATTTATTTTAAAATGTTTGTTCATTTGTTGTATGATGTATGATGTATCCATTTGGCATTTCATTGTTGTAATTGTCAAACGTTGTTTTTTAGATGAAATAAATTGTGCTTTTACTAGCAGTAGCACTATATACTCCATTTTGGAAAATTTTCTTTCTTATATATATATATATATATATATATACATATAAAACCCTAGAAAATAGAGTGAGGGCATTTTTTACATTTGATAATACTTCCCTTGTTTTCCCATTACAATTCAGCCCAACGGCATCATTTATAATTCAGTACAATTCAATTCATTTGAACCAAACAACTGAAAATCACATTCAATCCAATTCCAGCCCAATTCAATTCGCACTGAATTTAAATGTAATTACAGCAAAATTCATTACACCCAACCAAACATGCTGTGAAAGGTATAAAGCAAGGCTTGTGGCAAAAGGATATACTTAGCAAGAGGGCATTGATTTCTTGGATACTTTTAGCCCGATAGCTAAAATGACTACTGTTAGAACTCTAATTGCAGTAACAACTATAAAAGGGTTGTTTCTACATCAGTGTCATGTAAATACAGCTTTCTTACATGGGGATTTGGACAAGGAGGTGTATATGAAACTACCAGAGGGTTACATGCAAGGATCAAACAAAGTTTGCAAGTTGGTTAAGTCTCTTTATGGACTTAAACAAGCTAGCAGGCAATGGAACCTAAAACTGACAGAAGCTCTATTAACTTTTGGTTTCAAAGCATCACAAACAGATCACACTCTGTTTGTCAAAAATTCAGGTGATAGCTTTGTTGCTCTATTGGTATATGTAGATGATATCATTATTTCCAACAATGATATTGATGAAATCACTAGAATCAAGACTTATCTGCATGATCTGTTTACTATCAAAGACTTAGGAGAATTAAAGTCTTCTTAGGATTGGAAGTAGCAAGATCGAAAGCTGGGATTTATGTATGTCAGAAAAAATACAAATTGGATTTATTGAAAGACATGGGATTCATGGATGCCAAACCAGTTTCCACTCCCATTCTTCCAGAAACAAGGCTTACCAAGGATTCTGGATCTCAACTTGAAGATGCTTCTTATTACAGAAAGCTAGTTGGTAAACTTCAATATTTAACCACAACTAGGCCTGATATTTCTTTTGCTGTGCAGCAACTTGCACAATTCTTGGACACTCCAACTACAGAGCATTTGCAGGTAGCTCATAGGGTCCTTAAATATCTAAAAGGATTTGTAGGACAAGGTATTTTCTTCTCTTCTCAAAGTAAATTGCAACTCAAGGCTTTTTCAGATTCAGATTGGGGAACATGATTGGATACCAGGAAGTCCATAACTGATTATTGTGTATTTCTTGGTGACTCTTTGATTTCGTGGAGGTCTAAGAAACAGACAACAGTGAGCAGGAGTAGCTCGGAGGCTGAATACAGAGCTTTAGCTTCCACTGTTTGTGAAATTCAATGGCTAAAGTATCTTCTTCAGGATTTGGGCATTCATTTGACTTCACCAACACCACTGTATTGTGATAATCTCTCAGCCATACACATTGGACAAAATTCAGTTTTTCATGAGAGAATTAAGCATCTTGATATTGACTGTCATGTTGTTCGAACCAAACTACAA
Source organism: Corchorus olitorius (assembly GCA_001974825.2). Classification (NCBI taxonomy): domain Eukaryota; kingdom Viridiplantae; phylum Streptophyta; class Magnoliopsida; order Malvales; family Malvaceae; genus Corchorus; species Corchorus olitorius. The sequence continues at coordinate 1,011 of AWUE01014899.1, read as the reverse complement.
GAAGGGCTCATCAAGCTTTTACCGATAACCTCTAAACTTCAATTAGCAGATTGCTTTACTAAGGGTTTATCACATAACAATTTCAAAACGACTTTCTTTAAACTAGGAATACAAAACTTGTATTCAGTTTGAGGGGGGTGTTAGAGATTGTTAATTAAACTATGGTTAAATAGCTTAGTTAATTAAGGTTAGAGGAATGGTTAAGTTTGTTGTGAGTTAGTTAATATACTAGTTAATTAGTTAGCTTTAGTCTTGTATATATAGACTTAATCTCTCTGTAATTCTTTACACTTTTACACCTTTTTCATTCTCTTATTGTAACTTTGTCAGAACCATTCAAGGACACTATAGTTTGTCTGGTATCATATGATAGACTTATCCATTTCAAGATTTACTAGCCTTCTTATGATCCACATTATCATGGGATAGTTACATCGTTTTTATCATTGGACTTATTATACATATATATAGAGGATTTAAAATTACTTACTCTCAAAACTTAATAATAAACTCTTAACTATTCACATTAAATAAACCTCAAAAATCAATTTCAATACATATCTTATATATGTACATATATGTATAATGTGGAGTGCCTTGCTTTTAAATAATAATGTGAACCATCAGAAAAATGTCAATTCATCCAGCATATACTTAACCAGCTAAAGATAATTAGAAGGACCCACAATTTCAACAACTAGACAGCAACCGTAGATGGGGTCAGACACTTACAACATGTTTGGTTGGGTGTAATGAATTTGGCTGTAATTGCATTTAAATTCAGTGGGAAATGAATTGGGCTAGAATTGGGTTGAATGGGCTTTTCAGTTGTTTGGTTCAAATGAATTGAATTGTACTGAATTATTAATGTTGGCCTTATTCCTATGTTTGGTTGGGCTGAATTGTAATGGAAAAACAAGGGAAGTATTATCCAATGTCAAAAATACCCTCACTCTATTTTCTAAGGTTCTTACTTTTGTGTGTGTGTGTATATATATATATATATATAAT